>BMAV01009547.1:236320-283855 GCA_019973955.1 Trichonephila inaurata madagascariensis | reverse complement strand
TCGAAAAAATTAACCGTTCCAAATAGAAAAATAATATCAATTCGAACCTGCACGACACCGACAGCAAAAAGCGAAGTGATATATTTGATTTCTTGACAAAGAATTTCCCACCAAATTTTAAATACAATGTTCTTAAATAAGTAAATTTTTCATAGCAATGGACCATAGCCAGGCCACTTAAAAAGGCTCAGTGGGCCGCAGATTGAGTATCGCTGAGATAGATGATATCTTGGCCAAGACTTAATCTGTTGACTGTTTGCATTAAAACATAATAACATTAACCTATAGTAAAATCTCCTCAATTAAAATGATGAAAAAAGGCACTTTGGAGATTCCTACCTATCCACCAAAGACACTTAGGAACAAGATCGTGTCGGTGTCACCAATTCAGTATTCCTAAAAAACAGCAGATGGTTCTCTCATGCTCTTTTTGAGTGGCCAAATCAAAACTCTTACCTCCAACAGGGCCGGGTAAGTAAGTAAGTGAAGATTAACGTCGCACTGTCTAAAAGGGCCGGGGGTTCTTTACTGAGTGCCATTGATGGTAAAGCGGATCAGGCCCCCCCTTCCTCGCTTATATATTTAAATGTTTAGATTTCACTGTTCATGAGAAAAGACACTATTCTAGTCTTGAACTTTTTGGAAATCTTTGGTTTTATGGAGATGATGTAATATGTACTATGCTATCTTAGACTAAAAACATCCTACAATACTCAAGATATTTTACAGAAATAAAAGATGTGTCTAATATATTATAGGAACAATAGAGATAACAATCACTATAAACTAAACATTAATACTCATATACCGTAAAATACGGCGTATAACGCGCATTTTTAACGCAAAAAGTAAGATCGAAATTTATGGGTGCGTGTTATACGCCCCGGGTATAAAAATAAGAGCCTTAAAAAAATTAGACTTCTGGATATATTGAAATAATGTTTATTAAAAAGAAATGACATTCCTTATGAACTTAAAGGATTGCAGAGATCTAGAAGTATTCTATTTTTTTTTCGGAAGTTTGGAATAATACTTCGAATAAATGACTTCAAAACATAAGAGCATGGTGCACGAACATGTCAGATTTCTGCGTAAAAAAAAAAAGATTGCGCGTTATCTACGGCGAATATACCTAAAAATTAAAAATTGAAGCTTGAAAGTATAGGTACGCGTTGTACAGTGGATTTTATGGTATGTAAAAATGAAGGATGATCGTATAAAATACGTTGTTTTACTCGTTCTTGGCCCAGAATTTCATTTATAAAATCATTTATTACTTATTATGTAAAGATTTATCGGTGATAATAGTAAAATGATCAGAAATACGTCACTATATAAGGGTAACATTACCATGCTTCACATATATGAAGTCTTCTAAAATGACAGGTGTTTTTGTTGTTAAATGCGTGACGAGTAACATTTCTTTACTAAAAATTTTCGCTCCTTTATCATTTGATTTATTTACGCATACTAAATGACCTTACAAATTTCTTCCTAAAGTCTGGAGGCGGAAAAGGAAATCTCTATTGCTATAAGCGTCTATAATAGAATTACAGGATAGCATTTGGCGGAAAATTGGCATAATCATTTTAATGCGTTGGTAGATATCTTAAGTGTGCAGGCTAGCACTTATACTAATTGTAATCATTTCCAACGTCGTTGTAAAGTATCATACTTCCCATGCACCGAGATATGACTATAATAAATTTCATTACGTTATGAGCGTAAGTTGAATTTTTATCAACTGGAATTTGGGACCAATGGGAAACGCCCTGCAAGTATTTTGTTACTAGTAGAAAAGTGTGTTTGTGTATATATAGTTGTCATAAAATGAATCATTGTCGATTGTGATACCTTATGGATTTTGCACAAAAGTCAAATGAAATTTCTACTTTCCATCGAATCAAGAAAAAAAGTTTATTATAATGATGGGTCACATGCTTTAGAGTAGGTGTCTTCAACCTTTAACGCTCGAGGGCCGTATCAATAAATTTACAATGATACGCAGACCACACAGTCAGGAAATTTTAATAAGAAAGGGAGGTTTGTTTTACTAAGGGAAGACATAATTTTACAGATTTATATATATATATCGGTTTCAAAAACGTTAAATGGAAGTCGAATTAAAATACTTTGCGTGTTGAAGATAGAAGTCCACTTTTACTTCTGAAAACTTTTGAGATTTTATGCATAGTCAGATTTTTTATATTTAAAATTATTTAAGATACAATGGAATTTTTGAAAAATTCGTCATTTTTAGAAAATTTTATATCAAATGGGTATCAAGCATATAAATTAATTGTTTTAAATATCTAGAATAACAGAAAAAATGGGTTTTTTTTACGTCAAAAAGTAGACAGGCCAATTTTTTCTGAAATTGCCTCAGGTTTAAATGAAGGGCCACTAAAATTCCTTCAGCGGGCCATTCGTGACCCGTGGGCGATGGGTTGAAGACCCCTACTTTAGAATAAGAATCATATGACGAGAATGACTCATGATTTTATGTTTCCATCTTTAGGTTGAGCATGCATGAAAAAAATGCATTGTCCAGCAAAAACTTTACAAACTAAAATTTCTCAACCTCCCACATTTTTAGTCGTTATTTTATCACACGTCTACTGAAATTTCTCATCTAACTTGGCTAATGACTGCACTGTGAAGTAAGAAAAATTCTTATTTGAGGATCAATACATTTTTTAAAAGGATCTTTTGTAGAAAAATTTTAATTTTTAGTCCCAAAATTAATATGACGAATTTATGAAATTAATTTAAAGCGTTATGTGTATGTCTATTATAACTATGTTAGTCATTTGCAACAACAAAATAGCTGTAAAAAATTCTACAAGGAAACTAATAATTTATTAGTTATCAAGGATACTTGTTTAGGCTTTTTGTCAGTAAATTATACTTGACCAATTTTCTTACGCCTGCTTTCACCAATAATGAACCTAATTTTCAAAAATAAGTTGAAATACAATGATAAATATTTCTCTGTTGTTGTTGCACGCCTCCATTGGTCATCAGTGCTAGACCAGGTCCATGACGTCATACACTCTCAAATAATTCAACACCAGCAAGGAATCGTCAGTTAAATCTTGCTTGGTAAGTCCTAGGCATCATTCAAGGATGTGAGCATGCGAGGCCGACTCAGAAGAACAGTTAATACACATTTCAAAGCTCTTGGATCCTTCGGAAAATTTCATTCATTTAAGCCGCATTCACATCAAGACAGTAAGCGTCAAGCATTGAGCGTCTACCCAATCAGAGACTTCATCTCGCCCGAGATAAAGTCTCTGATTGGCTAGACGCTCAACGCTCACTGCCTTGGTGTGAATGCGGCTTTAAGGTGACCACTTCGAAAGCAGGCTAGAATAGTTTGTTCCTGTCTATAATAAAACCGTGAGCCAGAGAGCCTCCAGGACGAGAACACTGATACCAATGGTAAATACCAATGGACAATATTTCTCTTATAATTTCTATTGAAATAAAATAAAATTCATTAAAATTAAGCAATTTCTTATCAATTTTGTTGCATAGTAATTTATAGCAATTAAATGATGCATTATCGTAATTTTTATATTATCAGAGTAGTTATATAGAAGGATTGAAATACAATCAAGTTATTAAAAATTTTTACATTTGCAAGGTTGCAATGTTCATATTGAGGTCTGTTTCTTCGTAATTTGGCTTTCTCGGAATATTTTTAAGTTAAACGATTTTTACATTCAACATAATTTATACATATATTTTTACATAAAACAGTGGATTTAGTGAAAATTATTTGTTGCTGAGGTCCCCTTACAAGGGTAACATAATCATACTATGTTGCCATGTGTGTGGTCAGATTTGTTTTTGATATCTTGCCAACGTCGCAATTGACGGTGTATCTCGTAATTTTGACCCTTGGTTAAGTAAGTTGAACTTCACAGAAGACTGGATCAATGACTCGATTCTCCGCTCCCTATCTGGAAACTACGATATTGCTGGACCCTCGGTTAAGTGATGAGGATGGCAGATGAGCTGGTAAACCAATCTCTGAACTTCCACTACACGTCAACGTGAGAATTTTGAGCCACGCGATAGATTTAACATGCATCAGCCTCTCTACACGACTGGTCTTCAGTGAGACCAAGACTCGAACTAACGACTTCGAGACCATGATCACTCAGGTACATGTACAATCAGAGCAAGAATAATAAATTGATCATTTAATATATACGAAATATATTGTTTTACAATTAATTAAAATTTTAATTCACTCTTCAAAATTTTATTTTAAAAACTGTATATACCCTTTGAGACTAATTGTGTGTACATATCCCTTTAAGGTATCCGACTACTTGCGACAACTTTTTTTTTTTTTTTTGGAAAAATGGAGATATTGGGATTTTTTTGTGATTTTTAGATTTATTTAGTATATTTTAAGAAAAAAATCCTAATATTGAAAACAGAGAAAAAAAATTGTTATTATTAAAATGGGAAAAATCTGGTGAAAATGTACAAAAATTACATAAACGGAGACCATTCTGAACAAAAATTTTATGATCAAATTCTGAATTTTTCAATTTTGATGTGTTACTTTGTTATTCATGTTTGAAATGACCTCTTCAGGATAAGAGGTATTTTAATTTTTACAAACACTAGAGCACTCTCTCTTAGTGGTTATATGAAATTGCTTAAAAAAACAGTGATTATATTCATATAAACGACCGTAAATTTTGAAATAAAACAAGTGATTGATTAATCTGAAGGTCAAAACACTTCTACTGTTATACAGAACATACACAAAAAATTTCAGCAAATTATTTTGAAAAAATTTTGAGCAATCGCTGTCCCCGTTTGAGTTTTTCGAAAAAAAACACATTTCGAGTAAAACGCATTTTAAAGCCTAACATCTTGTGTAAAGCTATGGTATTTGATTTCACTAAAACACTTGTAGTTTTCGATTTAGTGAATGAAAAATAAAAAAAACTTGGCATTTTTATTAAGCTAATAAGATGGTCTATAAAATAAAATCATAAAAATGTTTTGTCAATTTTTGAAAAAAAATTATAATTTTAGGGTAGTCGGATATTTTAATGGTTAAAATTCTTCTTTGCAAAACTTAGCATGGATCTTTTTAATCGTTATTAGTTTCCGTTAGAATAATTTGGCGACTTCTATTACGTAGAACAGGGTAGGCATTACGTCGATCGCGATCGACCAGTGGATTGCCAAGACATTTTGGGGGGATCGCCTGAATATTAGCATTTAGTAATTATATACAAAAATATTCAAGACTGGCTGACTGTATACAGACTAACAGTAAGTTTTCTAGTCACTATATGAGAACTCTTTAGAAAAAATATTTTGCGTTTTAATCTATTTCAAATTTTTTTGCATCATTTGATATTATTTATTTGTGGATAATTTATGTTGTATCTTTGGTTTTGCTTTAAATGCTTTTAAAAGTGTGAATTTTTTAGATTGGGGGTTAACCTACCCCCCCGTTTTTTTTATTAGATAATAAATATTGTACCATTTTCCCTTTCAACACATCCGACACTGGGGACACACAAAAATGTTCCAGGAGGGGCTCAGGGTTAATTCATTTCGTATCATGCCTCAATGCACAGCCAAACATTATTTTTGATTTTGTAGATTGTCGGGAACAGAAAACAGGAAAAAATATAGATTGAATAAATTATTAACATTAATTAATAAAAAATATTAAAAATAAATAATTAAATTTTACGTACTGTATATGGAATTATAATCAAACGAAAAAAAAAATCAAGGTCTATGGGGGAGTGTCCGGACTCGTGGACCCCCCTTCCTTGTGTGCGCCGCTGACACTGCGTGGACCGCAACACCTTGAAAAAATTAGAAGCAGCCCGTATCCTGGAAAAGTCTGCCCACCCTTGACGTAGAATCTCTCTTTTTTCTGTTACACTGGTTATTAAATAAATTTTTGAAATATGCATACATTTTCATGCTCTAAGGAAGTTAATCAAGATCCAATATTAAGAAAGTCAGTTAAGTTAGTTTCTGATAGCTTATAGTAAATAAGCAAAAGTTTTTTTAGAATTCAGAATAAGTTACAGAAAAATCAGTCACTGTGACATTTCAATCAATAACATCGGGTTAAATGGTATAATGTGGAACGCCTATAAACCTAGCATTTTCTGGATCGAGAAAAAAAAATCACTGTGTTTGCCCGGAATACAGTGCGAATCAGAGCAGGCCATTTTACATTAACAGAGAGGATTATCGAATTATTACAATTCAGGTAACCAGAGCTTTTTGAAACTTTAACCAGTGATAGAATAACTATTTCGAGCATAAATTTGCTACCTTTTCATTTTTCTAATACATAATTTTCGTGTAATTAAACATTACTACGTATTGACATAAAATCAGTGAAAAAATACAGAAATTTCACTGTACGAGACATTCAGATTAATATACAAGTAAATATACATTTCTGACTTGTTCAAAAACAATCTGATCTTAAAAGTGAACAAAACCGATTACAATACGAAACTAATTTATAATATTTGTAAATTTACTTGCATTCACGTTCTTTTTACCAGGCTTAACAATAATCATAATCAGATATAGAGATAGAAAATCAGAACTCTTACTTCGTTCTTAAAATCCATAACGAGCTGAGCTTGAAAGTTTAATGTATCTGCATCCATGATTCCGCAATCCATTACGAATTATTATTACTGTATCGTATTGTCGCTTCTTTTTGGTGGTCTTGGTAACCGAGAGGTCATTGTCGCCAATTCCTGACTAGCGTTGTCGAGTCATGGGTTCGAATCCAAAACCACTGAAGACCCACCGTGTAGAGGAATACCAAAGTATACGTTAAATCTGTCGAGGCTCAACTTTCTGACTATAGTATGGTGTGGAAATTCCGGAAGGGGGATGCTAGCTCGTATCTCGTCCACGTCACTTGTCTGAGGCTCGCAATTAGAAGGTCTATTGCTAAAACCCCTCGTGTTTCTTTAGAACAAAGGTGGGCAGACTTTTCCAGGGTTACTTGTAATTTTTTTCAAGGGGTTGCGGTCCACCCAGTGTCAGTGGTGCACACAAGGGGGTGGGTCCACAAGTCCGGACATCCCACCATAGACCTTGATTTTTTTTCGATTGATTATAATCCCATGTATAGAGTACGTAAAATTTAATTATTTGTTTTTAATATTTTTTATTAATTAATGCTAATTATTTATTCAATAATTTATTTTCTACTGTTTTCTGTTCCCGACAATCTACAAAATCAAAAATAATATGTTTAACTGTGCATTGAGTCATGATACGAGAATGGTAGACTTCTGACCCTCAACCCCTCTCTTGGAACATCTTTGTGTGTGCCACTGCCCAGTGTCGTAGATGTGGTGGGTTAAGGAAAAGGTACAATATTTATCATAGCTCAATAATAAATGCGGGGTATGTGCTTACCTACATATCTAAAAAATTCACACTTTTAAAATCGCATTTAAAGCAAAACTCAAAGATACAAACATAATAATAATATCCACAAATAAAATAATATCAAATGATGCAAGCAATTGAAAATAGATTAAAAAGTAAAACATTTTTATCTAAAGTTAGTTCTCGTAGTTATAGTGACTAGAAAACTTACTGTTAGTCTGTATACAAGTCAGCCAATCTTGAATATTTCCGTATATAATTACTAAATGCTAATATTCAGGCGATCACCCCAAAATATCTTGGTTGTCAACTGGTCGATAGCGATCGACGTAATGTGTACCCCAGCTTTAGATTGCGACTCAAATTAAAATCATTCATAAAGCAAAGCGAGGTTCATTGGCTGCGAACCTGGTAATTTTGAACCATGGTCAAGTTACGTTGACTGCACTATAGCTGGAACTACACTTTTCGAACCTTGCACACCAGTTCAGGGATTAAAGTAGATTATTAGATTTATTTCTGATTGTTTTCAGTTTTTTTTCCTATTAAGTCCCCCTTTCTACAAATTTTGTTCAAACAAGTATGAACTGAAATGAATTGTATCATCTAATTATTTCGATCACCCTTATTTCGATATATTGTTCTATTTATAAGACTTTGATTTTAATAACAGGAGTTAAGATAGGTAAAGATAAAAGATTTTGCGATACATATGCATTTCCATTTACTTAACTTTTAAATCGTTAACTTTTTACTCTTGTTATTTCTCTTGATCTGAGAATTGAAAAAATGTTTGCTAAAAAAACGATTAAGTTCTCAGTCCGATTTTTAATGGTGTTTCCCCGAATTTAGAAATTAAAGTGCATCTACAGACTACAAAAACTTAGCAGTTCGTATGAACTCATAATAAAGCAATACTCAAAACTGTTTTCTTTCTGTCCAATTTAAAGGCAAGTTTCAATCAAAGTGAAGTATCAAAATCAAGCATTTCTGTGAAACTTAGGAGAATGACGGCTAGTTAATTATTGTGATATTTTTTGAAGGGAGAATTCCACTTTTTAAGGTGTCCAACTACGTTCGAAACCGTGATTTTAAAAAAGTACATAAATGGATAATTTTCATGATATTTAGTGATTTTTTGTCAAAATATTGTATTTAAATAATTTTTTATTGTGTGTGTAATACTATTTCTTCAAACAGTTTTATATACATTTTCTAATCTAAGTGACACTAAATATCATAAATATTATCTATTTATACGCTTTTGTAAAATCACGGTTCTGAATGTAGTCGGATACCTTAAGCTGATTTAAGGAAATGTCCCCTGACCACACATCAGGGTGTTCTCCCTCAGAATTGGTGTGGAACCGAGCCAAATCATACTGTCATTTGCATGGTTCTCAAAGCTATGACTAACGACAGGCGTAAATAATTGCCACCATGAATTTCGTGGGCCTCTATCTGGCATTGTCGATCAGGTGGCATTAGCAACAGCAACAGTAAATGTAGGTCTATAAAGTAAATAGTTTTTTTCTTCTTTTTTTGTTGGGGATCCATTTTATCTTACAAAAAACATAGCTGAAAATTTCCTTCTTTCTTGTTACAATTCTTACAATTACAATACCTGTTCGTATATTTTATGATAATGAAATTTAGCATTATCGGGTGAAAAAATTCATACAGATTCCATGTAATTCATTAATTGACACCATAAAACCTAATTAAATAATTTTATATATTAGTATCGACATTTAATCTGTGAATTAAAACTTTCTGTATAAAGTACTGATAGATACAACTTATTTTGAAAAATTTTGCTGATAGCATTTAAAGGTAATACGTAACCAAATCCACTGCAATTACTGGAGTGTAGTAAATATAAAAATATCAAGTACTATAGGTAATTATTTCATTTCTCTAAGGCATGGGTTCTTAAACTGTGCTCCGTGGCCCCCCGGGGGTTCCCAGTGTTTTTTTAGGGAAACTGCGAAAGTCTTTCAATGTGAAGATTTTCCTCTTTAACAGACTGAAGAAGCTCGTGAAAAATTTGAAAGATGTGCCATCCTAGAGACTAGATCACTAAATTTTCCCCAATGAAAAAACTCGAAATAGAACAAGTATTTCGATCAAGAATATTAATTTAGTTTTTTTTTTATTGTTTGCAACTACATAGTCGTTACTACTACGAAATATTTTCAAAAAAATAGTAGAAAAGTATGCATTAAAGTTAGAGGGGGGAAAAAGCGTTAAAAAAGTCTGTGTTAAGTAGCAGAGGCAGTTTTAGGATTATTGAAAAACCTTTAGATCCCTCAGTTCTGTGTTGGGAGTCAGGGAGGGGTGTTCAAAATCTCGGGGTCCATAACGTCAGGCTGATACATAAAGGGGGGTGGGGTGGAAATCGAAAGTTTGAGAACCGCTTCTCCAAGGCTTAATGTTAAATTAGTGTAAAAATTTCTTTAACAGATCAGGTGTTGGTTCAGTTACATAAATTAACAACCCAGAGAATCTATCGTATCAGGTCTGAAAATAGCAAATATTATCTGTGTTAAGACGTCACTGGAACAGGAACTTGTGATCCGTTGTGTTGTTTTTCATTCATTTGTTTTATTTCCTTCCTGTGTACAATATCGGAGATATGGTAATAACCCTTGATGAACCACTCTTGTTGTCACGGCACCTGGGAAAAAACCAACAGTATTTATAAATGAGTTTTTAAAATTAAGATTTTAAGGGAATAAAGAAAAGGAGTGATGAGTTTTATAACTTTTTATTATTAAAAACGTAAAACTAATTATAAAACTGAATTGAAAATGCTGTTACATATAGCTTTATTGGAAGGATCAATTCAAAGCATTTAAAACAGCTCAAGTATCACACAAGAACAAAGATAAATATTATAAAAAGAACAAATATATTTAAAGTAAGAACCAGGAGAAATTAACATAAGAACAAAAGTAAAAAACTCAAGAATTTAAACAACAAGAAAAGGAAAATAAGAGATGCAGTCTTTACAAAGAGTTCGTGAAATTTCTGGCATTCCAATATAGTTTGCTTATCTCACCACGTTTTTGAGATTCTTTATCTAGTTCTGGACGTATAAGATGCTCTGCATTCATAATGTGCAAATTAAAAACTTAGCATACACTAGCTGGAAGGATGCCTATTTTATTAAGATGACGTGCCATGCAATCATAGCCTGTTTTGTGTGCAGTCTGAAGTTTGCCTCAGCTTCTTTACGGGGCATTTGACAAAACTTTTTCCAAGTGTCTTAAATGTTAGACCAGAATTTGCCTGTTGATTTTGCTACCTGGTCAGATTTAAGAGTATCCACTAATTTCTCTTAGCTGTCTTAGGCATAGTTGTTACTCATTAAGCACCACCCAGGAGGTATATGTGAATTAAGGATATCACTGACGCCAGAATTGGACTGGCCATTGAATTAAAAGTAGAATCTGAAATTTTTGTAGTGGCGAATGAGTGATAATATTAACGACACACAAGGGATATTCGCGATGGATTTCGTAAGTTTGAGCCATGGTCAAGGGAAGAGAAGGGCACCTGTGAATTACTTATATTATTGTGTAAGTATTGCACTGAGCCACTTAGATCTGTACGATGTTCTCCTATACGAGAAATGAAAGCTGCATATTTTTTTACTTATAGCACTTATGATTGCAAACAAAAATTCTACGTACATATTTCATGAACAAAATATAAATTTTCTAAGAATAAAATTCTTTTAGAAAATTTTAATGATAAAACAATTTTAAGATGTAATTTAGACACAAATTAAATCCCGGGATTAGTGATTTCAATTCCGGGATTGGAAAAAACACCAGGATTTCGGGATACCGGGACTGCAAACCCTAATTTCTTCAGTTTACTAATGGATTAATTTGTATTTCTTTCGGATAAAAAAAAAAAGGAATTTGGTAAAAAAAAAATGAAGAAATCTCTTTAGTAAAAGGGAGTTTACAAAATTCTCCCGCACATAAAATAGCCGCAAATTATTAAACCAGAATGCACGATTTTTCTTCTAATAAAAGTTGTAATGCTTATTTGCATTGGTGGTTCATTAAATAAAAAAAGATCAATGCCATGTGTCTGACAAAGGTGTCGATAATAATTCACGTGGCTGGAAAAAAGCGTGACCTGCGTCACGTTCCTTCGTTTGACGTCATGTTGTATTTGTGTTTACTACCCAAACGGAATCGAATTTAAAACTCCGGAAGAACGCATCTTCTAGACCTTTCAAGCGATATAAAAATAAATCTCTCACGCTTTCCATGTATTGTGAGCTTTTATTTTCAAATATATCACAATGGGATTAACTAAAAATTCTGTGACAATGAAAAACTAGCGTGAAAAATGAAAAGTTCATTAGATTATTAGTACCAAATCTTAGGTAATCTTTGTGGCCACTATAGCCCACTGTCCATGGTCACGAAGTCGTACCCAGTGCCATTGAATCGTAGGTTCAAGTCTGATGCCCGATGACCCGTTGCGTAGAGGGCGTGTTAAATCTGTCAAGGCTCAAAACCATCATGTTGGCTTGTTGTGAAAGTTTGAAAAGTGAGTTGCCAATTCAAGTGTCGTCCACGTTACTTGACCGGGGTTAAAAAATACAAAGGCCCTTTTTCGCCAATACCCCCTTGTTTTTTTACAGTGCGAATCTGGAATCTTTATGATTTTTTTTAGAGTTTTAAAACAAATTTTTAAAATGCCTTTTTTTCGCCATAAGGGGGTTTTGTACACACATTATCATCTGCACCAAATTTTTCCCGGGATAATATAATGGGACAGCCCAAAAACCAGCTGGTTTTTTCCCGTATTTTGTTAAATTCCCAAAAGGGGAAATGTTTTCGTGTTGAGCGATTTTCACATTTCGTGTTAAGAAAAAAAAAAATAGTTTACATAAAAAAAGTTATGGAAATACATAATAGTTTGTGGGGGCCCGTTGTTTTGTTTCGTGTTAACTAAAATTTTGTTTTAAGGTATCCGTTTTACGTTGGGTGTTTTTAAAAAAAGGCCAAATTTTTGGAAAATTTTTCCCATGATATTTAGTGTCACTTAGATTAGAAAAATGTATAAACTGGTTTTAAGGACATTATATATATATGAAAAAAAAAAATTATTTAAATACAAATTTTGGAAAAAATTAACTTAAAATAACATTTTTTCAAAACTCTCCTTTTGGGAAAATTTTTTTTATTATAATAATATTTTGCCTGTTTTAGCCTTTAAATCCCGTACAGAGGTTTAACTAAAATTTTTGAAAAAATTCGCAATTTTTTTTTTCAGAGCTAAACCAATTGGGAAAAATATAATTATCGGCGTTTTTTTTTTTAAAAATTTTTCCCCTTTTGTTGTCAAAACAAGGATAACTCCACTTTGGGGTTTTATATTTCAAAAAAATTTTTGTTGAGTCTCTGTACAGAGGTTTTAGCTTTTAAAACAGGCAAAAATTTTTATAATAGAATCCCTTTTTTTCCCCAAAAAGGGGAATATTTGAAAAATGGGTCATTCTATGTTCATTTTTGTCAAAAAAAATTGTACCTTTAAATAATTTTTTTTTGTAATAATATTCTTTAAACCCCAAATTTTTTATACATTGTCTAATCTAAGTGAAGCAAATATCATAAATAATTCCCTTTACACGCTTTTGCAAAATCACGGTTCCGAACGGGAGTCGGATACCTTAAGCGTTTTCGCGTTAAATGTGTTTCACTGTGTGTAGTTTTTGAATTTTCAAAAAAATGGAAGTGCTCTTAAATGAACTTAAAGTAACTGGAAATTTTTATAATTTTACTAGCTTGGGATGCCCGCAAGGGGAATTTAAAAAAATTAAAAAGCAGATTGAAGGATAAAAAAAGTTTTAATGAGTTAATTTTACGGAATTGCAAATTAAAAAAAAAAAAAGGGTTTTTTCCTATCTCAGTTTAAAAAAAAAAAAAAAAAAAGACATGTTTATTAAATTTTTTAAGTCTGTAGTCTAAAAACTGATAAAAAAGGTTTTTTTTTTATTTATAATTCTCCGTAACTCTTGTGAGTCGATTTTTGAAAGCACCTTCCTCAGCTGATATCTGCTCAGAAAAAGTAATGAATTGTGTGTAATGAACACTTAAAATAGTGCAAATAAATTATATCTGGAAATGTAATACGTTGATATTACTTTCTGTTGTATTTATTTTTTTATGTTAAAATTGTAACATTCGCAAGCAACGCCAAGCGAGCGCGCACTGGCACCTGGCTTAGACAAAACAAAAAGGGAAAGTTTGGCTTCACACATAAAAGATAGATATATGCTGACGTGTATCTTTAACAGTTTTTGCAGGGCACGCCAGAATAGCTTGCAGATGGCAGAATATTTTGCTACTTACTTCACAATTATCGTTATATTTTGGACACTTCACACAATATCTTTATAAATTATAGCGTGTTATTCTGATGTATAAGCTATATTATTGTACAGTTTCATTAAAAATCCTTCATTTGTTTTGCGTGAAAGAGTAAGAAACAATTTTCTTACCATAATTTTCCCTTTATAATCTTAGTAAGGATTATTTTAAAATCTGCGGTGATCTCTTTTAAGTTCATTGGTATTGTTCATGGATATTTAGGTGCAAGAGTACATGCAAAGAATTCATTATTCGTTTTTTTTCTTATTACAAACATTCAGTGGAATATTTAATGATATTCTGAGGAGTATTTGCTAAATGTGTTAATAATTTTATTTCCAAGGAAACAATGTCTTTTGAACTGAAAATATTAAATGATTCTTACTCTTGCAAATCTCGTGTTCCGCACACATTTGTCCGAAAAGATGGGAAGGGGAATCGAAATATTCTTCTCTGGAGTATCAAAAGTTGAATAAACCGAAAAGTTTGATAAATTGCTGGAGAAATGTTCCTAAGCTGCTTTTCAGATTTTCCACTCTCGAGTAAATCGAAGAATGGCGTTAAAAATGGATTTAGGGGGGAATTTATTTTGTTAGCCCCTGAATGATGTTTTTGTCATCCATCATTTCGACGCAAGTTGAGACAAGCGTTTAAGAATCAAATTCTTTTCTTTATCTCTTTTTCTTCTTTTTTCTTTTAAAAAGAAAAAAGATTTTGAAAACAATACAGAGTGAAAAAGTTTAGAAGACCGTGCGTGAAATGGTTTTGAATAAAATACATGTAAATTCGTTTTCCAGCTATTTTCTTTTTGTACATTTGCTTTTAAATGTACGAGATAAAGTTTCAAATTTTGGATTTTTTTAAAAATTTTATTTAGCTTTCTAAAAAAAAAGACTTCTGTTAAACTTGTTGCATTTTAACTTTATGTAACAATCAAGTTTAAATACAATTAAGTTTACATTTTTCATTTTTTATTAAAACTGAAACACAGATGTACATTTGCTATGATACTGAATATAATCATATTTTTTTACTTCACACAAAAAAAACTCTTATAATTTTTCTCAAAATTTTAATTGTTTTTGTTTTTAAAATAATCTTATATGATAAGGAAAGTGTTTTTTACTATATTTTGTGAACATATTTTTTCACATATATAAAATTTAAAGGTACTTTACCGTTTCGCTGGCGCAAATCTCGCCAAGTTGGTGTTATTGGCGACAACACACAATATACATATAAAAAATGTTAATAAATATAGCTATTATTGACTTTTTTACCCATTTTTGATGTATTGAGGGAAAAAAACGTTATTGATAAGAAAAGATCACGACTCGTTTTAAAAATGTGGTGGTAAAAGGTTACCAGCGGGAGTATTCTGTTTGGAGTCGGTTGTTTCATTTTTGGCGACTTTACCGCCTGCGCCGCCAAAACGGAAAAGTACCAATTTAAATTTTAAAAATTGGCGGTTTTTTTAAAAATCTATTTTTACCGAAGCAAACATTGTGGCCGCAATAGCCTAGTGACTCACAAACTCGTGACTGGAGTACCATGGGTTCGAGTCTTGGAGCCACTGAAGACCTCCATATAGAGGGGTCCTATGTAACGTTAATTCTGTTGAGACTCAATGTCCTCCCATTGGTGTGATGTAGTAGTTAGGAGAGGGTGTGCCAGCTCAGGCATCATCTGCATCACTTGACCGAGGTTCAAAATTACGAGGTTGGTCGAAAGCAGCCCTCATGCTGCTTTACACTGCGACGATGATAAAGAGGCCACTCACTCCAAGCAAACATTAGTAACAATTCAAGTAAAATGTTTTCAAAAATGTTAAGAATAATATTATTATATTTAAAATATGAGTATGCAATATATTATGTTTTGCTTCATTTGATTTTTCTTTTCAGTAGTTATAATACTTTTTTTAAAAAAAATATTACATATAGCTTAAATTGTTTTTGAAAAATACAAAATACACATATTTAAACAAAGGAAATGCATTCATTCTGTGAGAAAAAACAAGTAATATGAAAAATTTTTTTTAAAGTCACAATTCCTACTTAGATCAACAAAGAAAATTTTTATTTTAGCTACTTTTTATTAAATAGTTACAATTAATATAATATATATATATACATATGACAGAATCACAACATTAAGTGATAATTAATTTCTATTAATTATCATTAAAGTATAGTATTGTCATCCCAAACAATCGTGTATATTAAAATTTCAGTTCAACTGAATGCTTTAAAACGTGAGAAAGAAACCTTTTCAAGTTTTGACACAAGTCGCCAAAAGGGTCGCTAAGTAGCAAAAAATGATGCCAACGTGGCTGTGTATTTGTAATTCTTTAAATAATTAGTTTTAATCCATTAATTTTTATTAATTATAATTAAATTATTGTATTGTCATCCAAAATAATCATGTATATAAAATTTAAGCTCAATGGAGCGCTTTAAAATGTATTTTATTAACGAATGAAAATTCCACCAAGATAAATAAATAAATAAATAGAGAGTGTGAGCTAATAGTAGGAATTGAACAAGTTTTGAATAGGATACATTACACTCTTCATATTATAGTTTGGTACTATACTGTAGAAGAGACGAATATATACGATGCTCTCGAGATGGTATCTCTCAGTCCTTACTGTATTATGATTTTAAACTGATTCAGTTTAAAACCTGCTTTATAATATTCCACTTAACATTGATGAAAAAATCGAGATCGGACACAATGACCACTTTTATATTTTTTCCGCTGTTAAAATGTTACAACATCATTTGTTTTGTTCCGTGGTCTTAATAGATTGCTTATCATAAAGAACATATTGGTATAAAAGTATCAACAATTATAATTGTTGGTGAATAAAAATCTTTTTCTTATTATTGCAGCTTTGGCAAAGTATCAAGCTTTTTAAGATATAACGATCAGTAAAGACAAAATTCTTGGCAGAATCTTTTCAAGGGACAAAAATTTAAATTCCAAAATTGGGGATACATAGTTACGAAACATTTCAGTTTGTTTTACTATCTAAATATTTGTTGGACTATTTATGTAATATTCAGAATAATTTCGAAACTCATACTCGCTCGGGTAAAAAGCCCCCTTTTTATATATATATTAAAAAATTATTTTTTTTACTCTTTTAAAATTAAAACAGGAATTTTAATTAAAGAGAAAAAAATTTTAACTACTTTTAAGACTTTTTTTTTTTTTAATTTGAGAAAAACCCCAAACAAACTGAACTAAAATGTTTCAAAGTGCTTTTTTTTAATAAGGACATTAAATCACGGACCTTTCGCTAACATTACAGGGAAAGATATTTGCTGGCAAAAATGCTTTTTTTTGAATGGCTTTGTTTCCTTAGAGGGTTGACATTAACGCATTTAACCTTTTTCTTGTGCTTTTTTCTTTTTTTCAGGGCGTAAGTGTTCCTTTTGG
The DNA here is from genome assembly GCA_019973955.1 of Trichonephila inaurata madagascariensis. NCBI lineage: Eukaryota > Metazoa > Arthropoda > Arachnida > Araneae > Nephilidae > Trichonephila > Trichonephila inaurata. Next base: position 266,594 of record BMAV01009547.1, on the reverse strand, counting down.
ACATTTTTGGGTTCATATCTTTTTGATAGAATTTTTAGGGCATTTGAAAATTTTCCCTTTTAACTCAAACGCCCCTCTCCTTCGAAATTTCCGCCCGGGTTTATCCTTTTTTCCCCCAAGTTCTTCCCTTGCTTGATCAATTTCAACTTCTCCAATAGGTTTCTTTTTTTTTTTTCCGCTACCCGCCGGGAACCATGATTTTAAAAAAAGCGCATAAATATATTTTTCATGATATTTAGTGTCACTTAGATTAAAGATTATAAAATTTAATATATTTGCATAATTTAACTTAGATAATTTTTTTCCAAATGTTTCTTTTAAAATGTTTCTATTGTATTAATTTTTGGTATTGACCTCTGTACAGAGGCTCAACTACGAGTTTTGAAAAATTCACATTATTTTCAGAGTTACAACCATTTGAAATAATTATCGGCGTATTTTCTAAAATTTCTCCCTTCTGTTTTCGTAAAACATGGATAAACCAATTTCCGAGTTATGCATTTCAAAAATTTAGTTGAGCCTCTGTACAGAGGTCTGACCCGAATAAGGCAAAATATTAATACAATAGAAGCTTTTTTTATACAAAAGGAGAAACTTTTGGGAAAAAGGTTATTCTAAGTCAATTTTTTGCCAAAATATTGTATTTAAATAATTTTTTTGTCATAATGTCCTTAAAACAATTGATACATTTATTTTTAACAAGGACACTAAATCATAAATATTATCCATTTACACGCTTTTGCAAAATCACGGTAGTCGGATACCTTAATAAACCATTATAAGTCTTACAAGCAGCTATCAAAACCACCAAGTCGTACACAGGGGGAAAATGTTGCCTGTTCATAGAAAAACTCAGTCACCGCAAGTGCTTAAGATTGTACAAAACGTTTGCCACTCCCAAAAAAGAGGGAGATATGCGACAAATACATTTTAGTTCTTATGAAGATTGTGAGATAGAAGGATACTGACAAGGTCATAGGTAACCAGTAAACAGTTTTCCCAAAATTAAAGATTACGTGAGCTTGGGGTGACTCTGTGTCACGCGCGACCGCGCCCAGCTTAATTTTTAATAAATTTTTTTAATACGTACTTGGTGTCATTCAAGGCTCTGGGCCCCCTTAAATCCTGTCTCCCCCGCATTGCGGAGGTTGCAGAAACGTATCTTGCGCCATTGTTGAAAGTTGTTTGAATCATGAAATACATGGATGTACTGATTGAAGATTAGTGTCCTTAATAGAACTTACACTAGTACTGTTGGTGACGGACTTCGCAATTTTAATCCTCGATCAACTATCGACGACGACGCCTGAGCTAGCACTCCACTCTCCAAACTTCCACACTATGCCAAAGTAAGGGAACTGTGTCCCCCTCGATAGATTTAATGTACGTCAGCCTCTGTACACGGTGGGTTTTGTACAGCACCAAGACTCAAACCTAGCATTTCATTCATACACGCACACACAACGCCAGTCTCGAGTTACCTATCATGACTATTTTGAAAGAATCATAAGACAACATGGGGGTGTTATGCTGCCATCTTGTTTTGGTTTTTTCAGGTCACAAAAGAAGGCCGTTCGCACTTTATGGAAACGATATTGATAGTTAATTTTTATCAATAAATATTGTAATTTTTGTGACAATTGGCTTCTATGTGATAGTCATAATGCTTGACTATAGCTTTGGCTCGCATTTTTCATGAAAGTAAGTTTTGCCTTAATACTACCATGTAAGTTTTACTCTATTTCTCTTGAACAATATTCTTAAGGCTCGTTTTAATAAACCGAAAGCACAAAAGTGCATTGCAGAAATTTAGGGGGATTTTACACGTATTCCATTATAAATGGGATACACTTTATTCCTATTCCTGATTCTTTCTTTGCTAAATAAGCGGCAGTTGACTTAGGCGTGTGACTAAAGCAGTGATACTCAACCTGGAGCCGCATTTGGCCTCACCGGTCTTTTCTGAGTGTCCGGTCATGGTCCATTGTACTAAGAAATTCAATTGTTGGAGAAAAATGAATATGTTGCACTAAAATTTTAGGGAAATTCTATCAATCAAGCAATCAAATCTATCAGTTTTGCAATATCAATTTGCTTTTTTGATAGCTGAATGTAATCAAAAGACTTGGTCATGGATGAAAGGGAAAAAAAATAGAAACTATCCAAAAACTCAATAAAAAATGCGTAGAAGTAAATATTTTGTGTGTGTTTGATAGAAAGGTATTACAGTATTAAAATAAGACAAAAATTAATTTAAATATTTTGATCAAATAGTGTGTTTTTTCCATTATCTTCATGCTGCGGCCCACGTGAAATACCTGTCATGCGTATGTGGCTCGGCTGAAAAAAGGTTGAGTACCTTGGACTAGAGGCTTTATCCATATGAAGCCCAACTTTATCAATGTCTTTTCCGTATAAAGTTGGAATTTCTTCAAAAATTGCTTTTAAAATATTCTGCTGATAGTAGAGCGAATAAATTGTGGCTTTACTTGAGACTTTTTTGAATTTTAACGCTTTGTAACAAAATCCTGCTACTATCATGAATCACTTTGGGAACTTTTTTGTACACGGACGAAACCATTCCGTACGGTCATTCCCGTCAGTTGCGAACAGAAAATTGATCTTTTTTATTATTACAGTCGCTTAAATACAACCATGCCTCATCGAGTGTGACCACAAATTTCCATTTTTCAGCAGATAGGTGTTTTTCATATAATTTTCTACAATTTTTTTCCAGCAATATGTTTTCAGCAGATCAACTTTAAACATTAAGTTCATCTGCTTTTGCCTTTACATCTGTTTTAACTTTAAATCCTCATGAATGATCTTAAATATAGTTCCGGAAGACATTCCTAGTTTCGATGCAATAAATCTTTGAGTTGGTGAATTTTCTTTTAGGATCAGAGACTTTACTTTCTTGATAGATGCTTGCGTTTGAACAGTCTTAGGAAGAGGTTTCGTGGTCATGTTTTCATTTTTACTTTCTGCTTGAAGCGCGCGCTTTTTCCCTTTCAAATTCAATATATTATAAATACCTTTGTGTGTGTGATTGAAATGCAATTTCCCAGATTTTTACACCGCTTTTTAATTTGTTGATAAGAATATTTCTCCTTGGAAAGCATAATTACGCAGCCTTCGAGCCATATATCGTTTTTAGGAGCCACTTTTAAAATCTTTTATTTTACAATCCAATCAAAAGAAATCCTCAGCAAACTATTACGCTGACGTTGCCAAAGTTTTATCTCAAAATTCAAACGAGAAAATGTTTCCATAAAATGCGAACAACTTTCTGTATTTCATCGGTGGCCGCGTTTGGTGAAATGTGTTGAATGCACGTTCACTTAGCTTTGAGGCGGCTTTTAATTCGAACTGCCCATACGGAATAAAAACCTTTCACCTTTGAAAAACATTTTTTCGATCTCACAGCATGTTTATGTTCACCATTTTGAAATGAAAATAAATATGAAAATATCAGACGATATTTCAATTTTAATTTAAGTTGCTGGAAATTTTCTTGTCATAATATTTACAATCTGTATTTGCCCAAACCTATTTATTATAAATTAGATTTTTTTAAATATAAAAATATGTTTCAGAAGCGTTCTACTCACGGTTCTACTGTATTTAGCTTAACACAAATTGAATAACATTAAAAATTTGAATAATAAACATAAGTCGCCATTTTTATAAAATCCATATATATATTTATTTACTTCATGAATGTTCATATCTCATTAGTAGAGAATTTAGACTATATATTTATTCATTTATATATCTTGTACAAATTTTCATTCGTTAATAAAATACATTTTAAAGCGCTCAATTGAGCTGAAATTTTCTATACATAATTATTTTGTATGACAATACAGTAATTTAATTATAATTAATAAAAATTAATAGATTAAAACTAATTATTTAAATACTCTAAAGCCAGCTGGCATCATTTTTGGCTGAATTGTGTCAAAATTATTTATTTTGAGATTGATCTAACTACACTTGTTTTTAATTATAATTTAATTATAATTAAGAAAAATAAATTGACTGAAATTAATTATTTAAAGAATTACAGATACAGCCACGTTGGCTTTATTTTTAGCGACTTGGGTCAAAACTTTCATAGATTTTTCTCTCACGTTTTAAAGCATTCAGTTGAACTGAAATTTCATATACACACGATTCTTTTCGATGACCATAGAATACTTTAATGATAATTAATAAAAATAAATTGCCACTTAATGTTGTGATTCTGTTATATGTATATACTTATTTATATTAATTGTAACTATTTAATAAAAAGAAACTAAAATAAAAATTTTCTTTGTTGATCTAAGTTGGAATTGACTTAAAAAACGTTTTTTTATGTTGCTTATTTTTATACAATAATAATCTAAAACAGGAGTATCCAACCCAAATGACCTTGCGGGCCACTTTGGAAAAACATTATAATCTCGCTGGCCGCACACAAAATATGTAACTTTATATCAGATTTGGAAACAAAAAAACATTTATTGGAGTGAAAATTGAAAACAGAATGAATTATTGTTAGTGTTTTCATCATTTTTCAAGTATACAGACATAGATAATATAATAATGTTTATATAATATAATAATGCAATGATCAAATAATGTTTAAAATATTACTGTTACCATTTTCTTGAAAATTACGGTGTTCCTTTTGAATTGATCTTTCGTTACTCATTGTTGAAATTTGATTGTACTGTCATTAACAAACGATTAAGTATACATTGCCCTTTATCTAAACCCTCCTGAATATTTTTTTTTAAACTTCAAAAAACATCTCTGATTGCCTCTTGCTTTTTGGGCACTCCAAACAGAAAAGGAGGTGAAGAAATGATAATCGCACACACAGAGAATCATGTACCATCCATAGTAAAGGATATGCATAATGCAATTCGGAATTTATTAAAAAAAGTAATTTATTATAGTAAAATCAAATGTAACTGTTTGATAAAATATAAATCTATTTCAATCTAAAGGACATTTCTATTATCAAAAAGGGATTTATTTTAAAACAGGAACAAGTAACAGGCAAATACATAGTAGATTTATATATATATATAAATAAGTTTTCCCTCAAATAAATTTCAAAAGGAAAAAAACTTTAAAAATCTGATATTTAAAGTTTTTAAAAGAATCTGCGGGCCGCAACTTACGTACTGGCGGGCCACATGCAGCTCGCGTGTTCGACACCCCTGATCTAAAAGAATGGAAACATTTTTAAATGTTTAAAAATTAAATCTTTTGCTTTTATGAACAACATTTAGGCAGAATGTTCACGAATAAAATATACTTAAATTAAAGCTTTACTTTTTTTACGCAATGATTTTAGTTTGTGGAACTTTAAAAAGTAATCATTACGAAAAGAAACGAAAGACCGTGTTTTTCTTCAAGTCAAAAGATTTTAAATAGTAAAATCCTTCGCTCTCCAGGAATGCAATAAAAGCGAATTTTAATAACGCGGGTTTCATAGAGTTTAATAAAAATTTTGCAAGAACTTTTCTTCGGGAAGAATGCTCCGATCTAGGTCCCCTTTTTTTTCCCCTTCGTGGTCAGAGTCTCATGAGACGGAAGGAAAGTATTTTGTTCTTCACAAAAACCGGGCATCTTAAAAAGCATTCCTTCTTCAAAAAGTTAGTCTATAAAAAATTCTTTCGGAAAGTAAAATCTTTGAGAAAAGTACAGAATGTTTTCTGCAGCCCTTCTTTATGGTTATAAAGAATTTAAATCAAAGGGATTTCTTCTTTTTCTGCTACATTCGGAGATTTACCTTTTTCTTTTATCTGTCTGACGGGCTTTGTGAGCTTTCTAATCAGTGCTACTTGGTAACTTAAATGTCTTTGTTTCAATTTCTAAGTTCTGTTAAATTGATCCGGAGAACAATGAATTGAATGCTTTCTTATATATATGTATTTATATTTTCTTTTTGTTCTTCTTATAACTTGTTTTTATTCTAAAATTTATTTTTACTACAGGTAAATGTGTTTACTCTTAATTCTAATATATTTTTTTTAAGGAAAATTGTTGAGAAGTTATATCAAAAACAACTAACATTAATATTTTTAACAAACTTTTCATGTATATATGTAAGGATAATTAAATTAGATTAAAAATTAAATTCCCTATCTAGCACTTAACTCTTATTTTTCATTTCATCTTCAAGTATCAAACTAATCACCCATTTATTTCTTCGGAATTTATGGCCTAGCCAATAAACATTTCTAATTCCAGATCGTCATATTTAATAGCCCTATATGTCAGCATTAACTTTCAAGTACACTCATAAAATCCGCAATACTTACCGCATCTGTGTTTTAAGTGGTAACCCACTTAGATTTTCACGGTGGCGTGCTTTTTCCTCTCTGCTCTTAGCATCAGAATATGTCTAACTTTCATCAAATAAAGATCCTTTTTAAAATTAAGTCTGATTCTGGCTCAAAACATGTCATATATATATATATATATATTATATCTGAGAACTTGCCGCGACTGTGCGGCTGCTGGTGAAGCTTGGGACACCGAATGATCAGCCATTGTTATAAAAACAACTAAGTTTATGGATCTATCAATTTACTATCAAGAATGTTATAAACTGAGGGGTCAGTCAAATTTAATCACTATCCTAAATTCCTAAGGCAAATAATTATGTCATTTATCCACTTGTGATCCGATGAAACAGGTTAAATGTTCTCTTCAAGAATTCTAAAGACTTGAGATAATAACTTTGCTAATCTAACTTTAATAGCAGCCTAACGACTAACTCCTACTTTCACTTCGCTAGGGTTTGAATAACCCTCAAATTTACATAAATCATGGTTTCTCCGTTGGAAGCGATTTTAAAAACGTACAATAGTTAAGAAATATTTGTCCCCAGAGGAGTAATGAAAGGCGAAGATAGGGCCCGTTACAAACTAACATCGAGAATAACAAAATAAATGTTTTTGTTATTTTGTGGAAAAATAAGGAAAGAATAAAAATAAATCTTCCAGTTCCCCCCCGAAAACTTAAAGTGCAAATATGCAAACTGTTACTTTTTTTCTCAGTTCTTGCATGCTTTTGCAGTTATTATTTAAAATTGTCAGTTAAAATGCAATTATAATTACAAAATTGTCATATAAATCGTACTGTATAACATACTTCACATTAAAAACTATTTGAGTTTTTGGACAAATTTTGGAGTAGTTTTAACAAAGAAGAAATTCAAAAATTATTCATTTCAGTCGTGCACTTCAGTCATCGTTTTTGTTGCAAAATCGCTAAGTCTGTCTCCAATAGCCCTGTTATTACTTCTGAATGCGACGTTAATAAAATAACCAATCATTCGAAAAACACAATTATTTTAAAAACAAAAACCATCAAACAAGCCGTAAGGCTTAGTTAGAATTTCCATTCGAACATTTTCTGTGCAATTTTGTAAAATTCTATAGTTTAATTATTGGCATCTAAAATACAAAAACTACTTAAGGATATCCTGAAATTTTTTGAAATAATATTACATAGAAATAATTTAATATTTATTGTATGTTTATAATAGAAAAGTACTAGTTATACAATGCATTTATAGCCTTAATATGTTTTTCTAAATTTCCCATGGGGGGGGGGATTCAATTTATTTTGAAAGACACATTATGTCAAGATTTTCGGGAATTTGTTTTATTTTTTGTACATAATGATCTATATTTTCATTCTGTGTTTGTATATCTTATTTCTTTCTATTTATTTAAGCATTTTATTTCCATCTCTAGACCATTAATTACTTTTGTAAGCTATTAAAATTTCTCTTCAATTTTAATTTATGTGTTTTTTTGAGCTATAATACTCTTAAAGTTTTTTATTGCTGTGATTCCATTGGATTTTTAACTCTTTGTAATGTTTTACTAACTTTTAGTTCCAATTGTGGAAATTGAATAAAGCATTTTTCTCTGATATGATTTTAAACTTTTGTAATTCTTTTCTTAATATCTTCAAATCACCGCTTTTATGAGCGTATTTTATCCTTTAACGTTTTATTTTTAATTTCTGGTCCTTCCCAATATAATATTTTGGAATCAAATGATAAATACCTGGTTGTTTTAGGCTTACCTAGGTACTCGGCACTAGTGTTCATAATTCACGTAATTTTGTTTTTATCAATTTTTTCCGAAATCTTTGTTTTTTAAAGTTTTTATTTACTTTAACGCTTTATCTACCGCATTATGATTTACGGCAGTTCTTTTCATGCAATATATTTGTTTTTGATTCACTACATTGAAAATAAAGGGATATACATAAACAAAGTACTCAACTTTGGGAAATTTAATTAGTTAGAACTAGTTAATTAATTAAAGATATTCAACTGTAAAATTAATTATACACACTGTTCACCCAAAATAAATAGTCAAATCGTTTTCTAAGGTCTTCATTAGCATACAAAAAAAAAATAAGATACTTATCTTTTGACATTAACTATTTTTTTTAACAAAAATGCTAATTTTCGCAATCCGATCAAAATGTCAGCTGAAAACGTAATTTCTGCTGTAAAACTATTCGCCTTCTCTGCTAAAATACTCATCAAAAGACCCCTGCTGCCATATATCTTGGAAGAGTGGATTTAAAAGAATATTCCTGCTAAGTATCGTAGAAGTATTCGTAAAAATGGTTATTCTATGTGATTTTAAAGTGAGTGGTACTTATAAGTACCGTCGGTAGATAAAGGGTTAATGTTAAATATTGTATTATAATATATGCACTTTACCTGACATTTGTTGTGACTCAAAGAAAAATATTTACTTTAACCAATACGACCATTCTGTGAGTTACAATGGATGTGTTAGGAATGTATGAGTGGCTAAAAACCAATTGGAGCTTATTTTGGTAATCGAATTAATACTACCATCATGCTGAGGTCTATCTTCAAATTAGGTCTTATGGAAGGGGGATCTATAGTGATTTTTTTCTAAAATGCTGTTTCAGAGTTGTCTTTAAGGAAAGCTTTATTGTACTGGACTTTTTGTTATACTTCTTCAGAATTCTGTAGTATTAATTTTATAGAGGTAGCACACACACGTCTGTGAAGATAACTGAGTGTGCATATTCCAGGATTACAGAAATCAAATAACTATTGATGTTTTGATTGAATTGCAGAGGTAAAATAATTCAGTGTTGATAAATGCTGAAACATAGCATCTGCGCAGTTTTGCATCACAGATTTAGTACCGTAATATCCTAAATGTTTGTTTTCATACCCAATATATTTCTTTTTAATTGTTTATTCTCATTCACCAATATATAAATAGCAATCATTTCGGTGCTTCTTATGTAATAAAATATGAAATTATCGATTGCTTTGCTACAACATAATTACTAACATCTTCCACGCACATTATACATTGTTCCTAATGTTTAATGTTTTGCTTATTTTTTAATTTTTAGTAAATTGGCCTAGGTTTTGGGTAACTGGGACGTCTGCGACAAGGAAAAATGAACTTTTTTACACCAAATTCAAATGGTTCTCATTCATTTAAATTAAAAGCAATAGAAGTAAAATTTTTACGTTCAATTATCTGTATACTTATATACCTGTTAATGTAAAAAAATTCCATTTTAAATTATAAATAAATCTGTATGAGCAATAAATAAACAATAACTATTTTTTTATTTTCGAGGCATGTTCTTTTTCCTTTAGGTACACTTTGCATAAAATCCACTGCGTGTATAGCTATAGTATTTATAAATGCAAAATTAAACATAATTAACATTTCAAAAAACAAAATTTTATTTTAAAATTTTGTAACTAATCATTTAAGTGTTCCATAATTTTTGCACAAAAAATATAGAATTTTCCATAAATTTGAACATATAATACAGAAAAATTACAATCTTTGTATAGAAAAATTAGTTTTTTGCAATACATATTATATACAAAACGGATTTTGAAGAAAGTGTACCTGAATCATAGTTACATCACATTTGTTTACAATTTTAAAATTCAGTTTTCTAGCGTTCTACTTATCGAATTCTCATAAATAATGTATCTATGGATGCAGAAAAATGCCTTGTGTTTTTAAAACTAAAAAGAAAATGCAAAATTTGAAACATTTTCACGTTTTAGGCACAATATCATATCAAAAAAGTTGTTTTAACCCTTTATCTACCGCATTATGATTTACTGCAGTTTTTTTCATGCAATATATATTTTTTAATCACTACATTAAAAACTAAGGGATATACCTAAGCAAAACACTCAACTTTGGGGATTTTAATCCATTAGAGCTAATTAATTAATTCAAGATATTCAACTGTACTAATTAATTATATACACTGTTCACTTAAAATAAATAGTCAAATCGCCTTCTAAAGTCTTCCTTAACAAATAAAGAAAATAACACACTTAACTTTTTGGCATTAACTACTTTTTCGGAACAAAAATGACAATCTTCGCAATCTGCTGATAACGCCGTCAGCTAAAAAAACAAATTCTGCTATAAAACTATTCATCTTCCCCGCTAAAATACTCATCATAGAACCCGTGCTGCAATATATCTTGAAAGAGTGGATTTAAAAGAACATTCCTGCTAAATATCCTCAGAGTATTCGTAAAAATGGTTATTCTACGTAATTTTAAAGTGTACTTATATAAGTACCGTCGGTAGATAAAGGGTTAAAGAAGTGTATAGTGGTATGTTTAGTTATACTAAAAAGTTAGAAATTAAATTTAGACTCTTATAAAATCAGTATAAGGTTATGAAACTAAAATAATAGTTAGCTACCCTAGCAGGATTAGATTATCCTGTATATTAAATGTCCTTCTGGATGCTCTTGATTTCCTCGATAAATGAAAATCATCGCTTTGTAATCTATCGCAATCTGATCAATGGATGTGAAACACATATAATACAAAAGAATAGTTGCTTGATGTAAATTTTTGCTTAAGATAAATCTTTAATTTGTAATTTTGATTTTTGTGTATTTCTACTAAATGTGTGAATATTCAATGTATGAAATAAAATTACGCTCTCTTTTCTAAAATGTGCTCTTGAATTTGCTATCCTTATACCCCTTAATTTTGACTAATGACATTATGGTAAGACTTTATGTAGTTATCTTTATTTGACTATTAAAAATATAAAATAATAATATGTATGTTCGTAATGCAGCACACACACATTTCTTATAGATATTCATTATTTATAGCTTGATAATATTAATTCTAACCGGCATTTTTAAAGTTTTTCAACCACCTTTCTTATTGCCATTAGGTATGCGACTGTTTGCGACAACTTTTTTTTAAAAAGTGGAGATACAGAACATTTTAAGAAAAATGTGCTAAAATTATGAAGAGAAAAAGAAATTATTATTACTAAAATGGGGGAAGAAATTTACAAAATCAGGGTTCCGAACGTAGTCAGATACCTTAAATTACGAATACGTTAAAATATTATTTTTGAAAGACACAAAAACTCTGTTAACGTGTTGGGAAAGTTTTTTTGAACTTTATTTATGATCCAAAATACCGTTATTACATTTTTAACGTCTAAATCTTCAGTTTAAACTCGAGATTACATCAGCGTGCGCCGCCACTGATAATTAGAATTCCATTAGCATCTATATGTGCCAGTATGCCGCGTATGTGCGAACGACCCAAACTATCCCTTCTCATTGCCGTCCCTATATTCTCTCGGGCCTTCAATTAACTCAGGAAAGAAAAAAAAACGCCTTTGAAGTTACACCGAGACAGAATTCAACACATTTCTTGCCATGCAAGAGAGAGAAAAAAAAGAGCCTTCGTCTTACATACTGCGACAAGACCGTTATTCCCAAGGTCGCGAAGATTTGAATCTTGCCTTAAAGAGAATAAGTATAGATATAATTCTTAAGGTTCTCTCTCTTTTTCATTCTTTTTTCGTTTTCTTTCATGTCACGTCTGTTCGAGAGCGCGCCTTCAACGTTCTTCAAGAGTGCTGTTTTTCAGTTGGGTGTGGCTTGGTGTTTGACAAGAGGCCACCCGCGAGCTATGATTGGAAATGCTGGCTTCGGACTCGGCGTGCAGCAGAAAGCGAATGCCATTTGATTAAAGGAAATTTAAAAAGGCACCTCGATAATCGAATTTCTTAGATGGGGAAACTTGTTTTAAAGTGGGAGAGGGAAATGGAAAGGGTGAACTCTCGAAAGCCGTTAATGCGTAGATTACCTATCTCAGGGATGGCAAACCAGTGGCACGTGTGCCATCAATGGCATGATACACAATATTTTGGGCACATCAGCGATCAAAATTGTTTTTCATTTTATTTCAAAATAACATAGTTCACTAAAATGTATTACGAACAAACGCGAGTGATCCGAGAGCAAATAGTTATTGTGTTGCCTTAGTTAAATTATTAAAGGAAAATTTAAAAAGGCACCTCGATAATCGAATTTTTTGGATGGGGAAACTTGTTTTAAAGTGGAAGAGGGAAAAAGAAAGGGGAGAATGCTGTGTATACGTTACTGTTACCGTTATGATGCAAAATTTGTCTACCCATAGCCCAGCAATTTCGTTGACACAATTGAATTTTAAAGTTTATTTTGTGTTATATTTATGATTTTTAACTGTTATTTTAACATGGCTACTTCAGCAAAAGAACAAAAAGTGCAAGATCGTAACTGTAACAGAGAATTTTAAAATTGGAGAATCTGGAAATATGACATTATTAGTAAAGGCGACAAAGTGGCGTGTGTTTTATATGTTCTGGAACAGTATATTATGCATAACATCGTCTGTAAAACGGCATTTTGAAACAAATTACGGATCTTCTTGGCAAGAAAGTGAACCACAGCAAAAATAATTAATTGCATAAAAACCATTTGGAAGAGAGATGACTCCAATTCAGCATGCATTCTACTAAAAGTAACATCTTACAATCTTATTATAAGTTATTTGTCATCCAATCTGCAACATCAGAGGTCACACCAATGTTACTTCATACAATTTGAATTACATTTATAATTAAAATATTTACAACTATGCAATGCGCAAAAGGTATTTTTTCGTAGTAAATAAAGAGTTTTGAATTGTTAGTACAATAAGACCCCGCTTAACGCGGAGTATACGTTCCATTAGCGTAATATGAAACAGCGTTAAACGATGTTATCTCATCATGTAAATAATAGAGTTAGGGGAAGATGGGTAGAAAATTAGTCAGGTATTTTACCATTAAATTTATCAATTATGTTTTTTATAACAATAAAACAAAAATTTATTTCTTACAGATATAGAAATATAATAAACGAATATGCATATAAAAATAAATAAAATTCTAAGTCAGTATGTTTACATTTCATATCATTCAGTCTCTTCTGTATTTCCAATTTTCTGCCATTTTATCAAGAAATTAGATTGGCTTAATGACATTTTGCGTTAAATTTCGTCGTCAATCCATATAGAAAGTCATTTTTCCATTTCTTCTATTGTATTATTTCTAGAACGGGTAATTCTAGTTGTAGAGCTTGTCGTAGTTGCAGTTACCGATGATAGCATTTTTTCTTTATTCTTAAGAATGATCCTTATTGTTGCAGTTGCCGAATTCAATGCAACACCAATTTGAGATTGACGTTCACCAGTATCTAATCTTCTAAACCCTTGCATTTTAGTTTCTAGTGAAATGCTTTTTTTATGCTTTATTTTCGTGTTTTTTTATTATCACCCATGATAAAAACTAAAAATCATAATATGTGTCACTACAGCAATCGTTATATTATATTCATTTATACTTAAAATAACGTCAACAAATGTTTGAAACGATAAAAATACTTTCGTATAACACCACAGGAAAGAAGAAACACAGATAAACTGCTTTGGATATCGGGAAGCCTAACGCTGCATGCTATTTCGGGGAATCTCACAATACAAATAAAAAAGCGTTAAACCGAAACAACGCTAAACGAAACAGCGTTAAGCGGGGTCTTACTGTATTTAAATTTAGACGACCACTGTCTTCTGTAAGCAAATGTTCAAAGTTCCATTATTAATTATTATTCCTTAGTTCTATTATTATTTCATTGTAATAATATGTTAAATGGTTTGATCCCTTGTATTAAAATTTTTCAATTGATTGATTCTATCAGCTTATGTGTTGATTCCTCGATTGTTTTACCGTTATTTTTTAGGTATCAAAAAATAAACATTTAATTTTAGCGTACAGAAATGTTGCTGCTGTTCCAGCAAAGTTCTTATTCTCACTTTAACGAATGCCTAGTAGGTAATGTGCAAATTAATGAGTGTCTAGTAGGTAATGTACAAATTAATGAGTGTCTAGTAGGTAATGTGCAGATTATCTAGGTAATTCGAGAAATGAAATAATACCCCACACTTTAATGGATCACCCTAGTTAATGTGCAGATTACCTAGCTAAACTGCAGATGAAGTGACATTTTTGCACTTTAGTGGTAACATATATAGGTTTAATAGAATAAATGTGTTTTGCTGCCTTCTTTTTTGGTGGGCAGGTCTGGTTTATGTGTTACAGACAGTGGCGTACACAAGGGGGAGGGTATAATCACCCACCCGGACCAACACATTTTTAATTTTTTACTATAGAGATCACAACTTGACGCTTTCGTCTGTGTGTTTTGTAGAATATATCCCCTCCCCCGTAGGATAGGTCTGTATACACGGTAATGGCTACAAATGTTTCATTTCCTTGTTACAGAATTAGAAAATGGAAACTTTTTTAGATGCCCAGTGGCCGAGTATGGTAACGTATCGAGAATCCATGCCACAGGTCCGAAGTTCAAACCCCGGGATGGACAAGGTTGACTCAGCCTTTCATCCCTTCAGTGGGTGGATAAAGGAGTACCAAGCTTGCTTCGGAACTAAATACGGGGGGTTTCACGTCAGACTGACCACCTGACTGGAACATCTGTTCACTGTAGGACTTGGAAAGCCTCAGGTTGTTGCGCCATAAAGTTTAGTTTAGTTTTTTTAAACTTTTGCTTTTATATTAGCAAGCACCATTGAGGGTTGTGAGCATTTGGATGGAATTGAGCTAATTCATAAGAATATTATCAAGATTAGTTGTGAGCATACAGCAATCTTCTATTCACGTAATTTTTACTTATTTTTTTAATACAATTCGTTGTTTCGTACATAATTTCGTACTGTATTTAGAATTTGTTGTGTCGATAATGCCAAGATTTTGACTGTCAAAGTGCGAACAAAGCCTCCGCGTACCTTGATAAACTTTTGACAGTTCGGGAAAAATGTTCTGAGTAGAGAGTTTATATATCCTGTATGTGTGTACTTAACTAAGAACTATAGAACTGTAGCATACTATTAAACATTTAACCAAAAAACGGACAGTTCTTCAGCTCTTGATAAATTTGTAAATATTACTACATTGCATATTAATCATTGAAGGCAGTAGCGCACACAAAAATTTTTCAAGGGAGGGGTAAGGGGTCGAAAGTCCACCATTTTCGTATCATGCTCCATTACGCCACCCAGCATATTCTTTTGATTTTATCGATTTTCGAAAACAAAAACAATACAAAATTAATTATTGAATAAATAATTATCATTAATTAATAAAATTAATTATTAATAACAAATACATTATTAAATTTTACGTAATATATACGTAGGATTATAACCAACCGAAAAAAAAATCAAGGGCTTTGGGGGGGGGGGGCCGGGGCCCCAAAACACCCCCATTGGTGGCGCCACTTATTGAAGGTAATTTTTAATGCGATCACTTCTCATTAAAAAGTAAATATTTTAAAAATGGCTTTTTTTTCTTTCTGTTTTTAAATATAGTTTTATTTATACTTTTCTAGAACGAATTAGAGAAAACGAGGATCAATTGTGTATAAAACAAAGGCTTAAGAGTCGACTGCTTAAAATAAGTTTCAAACTCGCAACCCTTTTTCAGTTCCTACTAACAGTTCGCACTCTCCCTATATATATATATATCTTGTTCAAATTTTCAATCGTTAATAAAATACTTTCTATTCAACCATTCAAGTTCAAATACAATTTTTAAACTTCTAGTGGATGACACTTGATGTTAATACAGTTTTTTCAAATATTAATTCATTGATTAAATTAAAAAATGAATAAATAGTAACAAACAAAAATAATAGCCCAACATCATATATAGAAGAAAAAATTGTTCGTTGTGTCCCTGTAGCGCAATGGATAACGCGTTGAACTTCTAATTCAAATGTCATGAGTTCGAATCCCACCTCAAATGGCCTAATTTCTGAGAATGTGATTTCTTTTTTACTAAGCTATTTTATTAAAATAATTAAATTTAATGAATGAATAAATAGTAACAAACAAACAAAAAAAATGTCCTACACCATTTATAGAAAGGAAAATTGCTTTATATTTTGTCACTTAATATTGTGATTCTGTCATATGTATATACATATTTATATTAATTGTAACTATTTAATAAAAAGTAACTAAAATAAAATTTTCTTTGTTGACCTAAGTAGGAATTTTTTTTTTTTATATCTTACTTGTTTTTCTATTTTTAATTAAAAAATATATACTTAGTTTTCCCACTTGAAAAGAGTATAATCACTCATCTACGATGGTTTCATATAATCTTGATCCGAATTTCGCCGGCATGTCATCCAGAATGAACTTTTATAAATTGAATATGAATAATGCATTGGGAAACAACATTATGCATAAATTATGCAGTTAATACATGAAAACTAATTCATGATATTTTAGTCATTTAATGAAATATTATCTGAAGTTAGTTTTAAATTTTAACTCGTATTTACTCGATTGCTCTTCTATTTAATAAAGTGTAAATATACTGATGTAATACATTTCGATTGTTAGTATTAGCTGTTTCATTACGATACAAAGGTTGATTACAATCACAGCTCTGAATTCAAAAGGCTGCAAAGGTAGAACTATTGGTCCAAATTGTCCACTGCTTTCAAACAACTATAAAGTGTTATATAATGATACGAACTGATAGGTTTTGCATATGTAAAATATTGCTTTACACGCCACATTTGTGTAATTAATGATAATTTACTGAACTTAATGTATAGGCTATTAGCGTCGGCCCAAATAAAATTTGGGCGAGGTGTTAAAGTGACTTAAGAAGCCTTGAAACTAATTTGAGGCAATAAAAATTGATTTATTGCATTTTACTAATTATAACGTTGAACAAATTGATATAATAAGAAATGCATGAAAATGCTAAATAATTAAATTATTTTAGTAAAATTAAGATTTCTGTTTCACATAGAAATCAGTAATAAATAGCATGAGAATTGTTTCACATATTTGTGTTTATTATTCGGTAAGCAACTAACTAAAATAAGGCAGCAAGATCTGATTTTTGATTAATTTTATTGCATGTTTTTACAGGAAATTCTTTGGTAGTATCACAATTCACTTTTTCGGCTAATTCAGATTCGATAGATAAAATGGTTAAGGAGAAATTATACTTGACCGACGTTAAGCCTAAAATACTTGTTTTATTTTCAACCTTGAAATACCTTACCATGCATGAAACGGTAACTAGCAAGTTTAATTTAATTTTCAAAGCAGTATTAATATTTAAATACAATTCGATTAAATTAGTTTTTACCATATTGTTAAATGGTATTGAAAAACAAAATTCAACAACATATTTTTTTATTTCATTAAATAAAATAATGCTAACAATCAGTGGCGCACACAAGGGGTGGGCTCCTAGGGCCTGAACCCCCCCTAAAGCCCTTGATTTGTTTTCGAATGATTATAATCCTATGTATATAGTACGTAAAATTTCATAAATGATTTATTATTAATAATTAATTTTTTAAATAATGCTATAATTATTTAATCAATAATTAATTTTTTACTGTTTTTTGTTCCTGAAACTCGACAAAATCAAAAGAATATGTTGAGCGGCGTATTGGAGTATGATACGAGAATGGTGGACTTTCGATCCTGAACCTTCAAAAATTTCTGTGTGCGCCACTGCTAATGATACATAATCTTGTAAGGTCTTATTAATCCTTGCGACATTTGAGAAAATCGTCTTTAGTCAGTCTTTTTTTTTTTTGGATTATCCGAATTACAAAAGAAATCATGTCTCATTATGATAATTTCTAATCCTTTCTTGAACCTTTTGTGACGGGCTCATCGCGCTTTCCATTAATTGTCCTCTTGGGTTCTTTGGGGCCGAAAAAGGCAAATTCTTTCCTAAATCCAGAAACGAAGCGTGATTATGCAAATTAAGAACCTTTTAAATAGAAGTTTAATAGCAGTAAGAGACGTGGCCTTTGGGAATTGATTATGCTAGTCTGTGGTTAGGATTGTTAAAGTTAAAAGTGAGAAGTTATCCGATATTCAAGTGTTCAGCTATTCGTGCCAGTGAGTTCAAGTCAAGGTGGATACCATTCCACGCGAGATAAAGAAACGACATTGAGGATTCGAGATAGTGGCTGCTACCTAGGATATAGAGGTACGATCGTTGTATTAAATACTAGGAACTGTGTATATACTGAGATTAGGATAAGGTCGTAAAGTTAAATATAATGATTAAGGTCGCGCGTATTGTGTGTTTCTTCACCTCAGATCCGTTAAGTTGAAATATAAATATTGTCATTGTATAGTGTTTAAGTTAAGATCTTAATAAAGAGATATTAAGATTATGGCAACGCCTGGTTCTTCATTCACTCCCACACCCTTAGGTCACGAGGATAACTTGGAAGTAAGGCATCGCCCACGGGCTTAGGGATTGCAATACCGGGATACCGAATACCAGTATTTTGAGCCTTTTTTACAATTTTGTAATACCGGTATTCTCAAGCTTAAATACCGGTTTTTCGGTATTTACTAGAATTTTTTTTTTTTAAAATTGTCTCCACTATATGTTCAGGGGATCGTCAATCTAGCAAAATAATACACGTTTTTGATTTTATGTCTCTCTAATGGGCGAAATAAATTAGACTGTGAGTATAAAGTCACATCGTACAGTTAAGAGAAGTGATAAAATATGTGAATCATCAAAGGAGGAGGGCCAAAACTATTCTGTTACAGCACAGAGTGATATTGCACACGCGCAGGATTCGTAGTCTGATATTCGTATGTGTGAAAATAAGATTGTAGTTGTGAAGAAAGTGTGGAATATTTCGATATTTTTTAAATTGGTGAGTTTGTTATTCACATTGTTTTTGCATATCATTCTTGTATTTATATATCATAATGATTTTATAAAAGAAAAAAAAAGAAAAGAGACTAACTCAGATTTGATCAAGTTTATAGTTTATCATTTTCTTAAAATTTTTACTCACAAAATTTATACGCAATCAGAAGAATTCGGTACAACTATTGAAGATGTTTATGACTCTAATGTCGATAGTGAAAAGGAATTTTCTCTTGAACAAAAATTAAAATTATCTAAAACTAAAAAAAAATTAACAAACCAAAATGCAAAACAGAAATCAGCTATATCCAAAACCATCCGACGAGAAATCGATTTATTTGAAGATGAGACATTTAGAGGTAAGTACTTGGAAAGGTATATCGCGTATTGCTAGCAATACCACCAACTAGCTTAAATGCCGAAAGAGCGTTTTCACCACTGCTAATTTTTGCACATAATTACGTTCCAGGTTTAATGACAGTATAATTAATGCATTATGGTTTTTAAGAGCACGTTTCAAAAATTTCTAATAGTACCACAGACTGAATAGTAATATTTACACATTTTTGGTCATTTAAGGTATCCAACTACGTTCGGAACCGCGATTTTGCAAAAGCGTGTAAATGGATAATATTTATGATATTTTGCATCACTTAGATTAGACAATGTATATAAAATTGGGTTAAGAATAGTATTACAATAAAAAATTATTAAGTGCAATATTTTGACAAAAAATTAACTTAGAATAATCTTTTTTCCAAATGTTCTCCTTTTGTAAAAAATGCTTCTATTGTATTAATATTTTTCCTGTATATAGCTCAGATCTCTGTACAGAGGCTCAACTAGAATTTTTAAAACGCATAACTTGGAAGTCGGTTTATCCATGTTTTACGACAACAGAAGGGAGAAATTTTAAGAAAATACGCCGACAATTATTTCAATTGGTGGTAACTCTGAAAATAATGCGAATTTTTCAACAATCATAGTTGAGTCTTTGAACAGAGGTTTGAGCTATATACAGGCAAAATATTAATGCAATAGAAGCATTTTTTACAAAAGGAGAACATTTGGAAAAAAGATTATTCTAAGTTAATTTTTTGCCGAAATATTGTATTTAAATAATTTTTTTTGTTAAAATGTCCTTAAAACAATTTTATACATGTAGTCTAATTTAAGTGACACTAAATATCATGAAAATTATCCATTTATGCGCTTTTTTAAAATCACGATTCCGAACGTAGTCGGATACCTTAAATAAACAAGATGTTCCTTTTTCTTTTTATGTGATTCTTTATATACTGTTATAATTTAAAAATTACAGATTAATTTTTTGTGATATTTACACTTTCTAATAAAACTGGCAAATAAAACAAAGAAACATATGTATTTTCTTCCCCCTCCCCTAAAACTTCTACTACCGGTATTAAGATCTAAAAAATACCGAATACCAGTATTGAACTTTTGGTCCGATATTGCAATCCCTACACGCGCTAATGCCTTACACTTTATCTACCGCATTATGATTCACTGCAATTTTTTTCATGCAATATTTTTTTTTTGAATCACTACATTGAAAATTAAGGAATGTACATAAATAAAATACTCAACTTTGAGAAATTTAATTCGTTAGAGCTAATTAATTAAATTGATACACTTTAAAGCACCGTCAGTCCACAAAGGTCTAAAATATTCTCACAGTACGAAAAGACTGAATGACTTTTTTAACGCAGTTTTAACTCTTAAAAATGCTAAATAACCAGAGAACACTAATATTTTACACAGCACAAAATATTTATTTTTAAAGATTATTAAATTTTCAAAATTTATTTACCTTTTTTACACATAAAACAGCTTTTACACAAATTTAATTTGATGTTTCCAAAGAAAAAGTTTTTCTTTTCATTAGTACCCACAAATTCATTACACGTTGTGCATTTTGAGTGAGGTTTCGATTGAATGTTTTTTAAAGTATTGCATCCTGGGGTAGGAAGTACTGTATTTTCTTAGCATGAACTACTGCACCTTGAGTCTTATTCAGTGTCTTGATCGCCATCCTAAGAATCTAACGAAAACTACAGTAGATTATTTGCTGGGACTTCTTCATCAGAAAAATCACATCTGTTAGTGTATCACTGATTTCAGATGGTAGGTTCTGTAATAAGTCCAAAGCCTCTGGAAGAATGAGCTTCTTTTTTCCAGACATTCTAAGAAAAGGAAAATATAATAATAATAATAATAATTGCAGCTTGAAAATCTCCTATTATTGTTAAATCTCAGTTACACATAAACAAATTAAAATGTAGTTAGTTTTTGAAATAAGAACAGATGTTTCATTTAATTGTGAACAAGCTTAGATTTAAAGTTCAATTTTTTTTTGAAAACGTTAAAATAAAACAATAAAAAAGCACAATAAATAAGCTCAAAAAAAGCATATTGCACTATAGTGATGACCAGTAGCGCACACATCAATTTTTCAAAGGGGGGTCCGAGGTCGAAAGTTCACCATTCTTGTATCATGTTCCTTTGGATTTTGTCGATTTTCGGGAACCTAACACAGTAAAAAACTAATTATTGAATAAATAATTAGCATTAATTAATAAAATTAACCATTAATAACAAATACTTAATTAATTTTTACGTACTATATACTTAGAATTATAATCAATCGGAAAAAATCAAGGGCTTTGGGGGAGGGTCCGGCCCCCCCGGCCCCCCCCCCCTTGTGTGCGCCACTGGTGATGACTCTACAACGCATCAAAAAACAATAAACCACGCGGACAGACCACAGTCCTTGCTCTGACATACAGTGTACTGTCGGTACGTATAAGAACCAAAAAGTTATTCAACTATAAAATTAATTACATACACTGTTCACTTAAAATAAATAGTCAAATTATATTCTATGGTCTTCATTAACATAAAAAAATAAGACATCTTTTGACATTAAACACTTTTTCGAAACCAAAATCTTCGCAATCTGATCAAAATGTCACCTGAAAACGCAACTTTTGCTATAGAGCTGTTCACCTTCCCTGCTAAAATACTCTTCATAGAATCCGTGCTGCCATGTATCTTAGAAGAATGGATTTAAAAAAAAATATTCCTGCCAAGTTTCGTCAAAGTGTTCGTAAAAATGGTTATTCGCGTAATTTTAAAGTAAGCTTTACCGTTTCTTTCAACTAATCCTCTTGGGGAATCTTTGGGGCCATCAATTGAGTTATTTCACAGCCAACCCTCTCAAGAAGAAAACTTGATATTCAGATTAGTTAGTAGATATATAGTGCATGTTTAGTAATCGTGGGGGAGTAACAAACGAAGAAGAGAGAAGTAGAGAAGGAGGAAAGGAAGCTGAGCTGCTGAACACCGTGAACTTATGGTAAGGATCTGAACTTAGAAGCGTAATTATAGAACGGGCTTTAACTATTCAAATAAAGTAAGGAAGATTGAGATTCATAGAATAACTTTACTTAAAGTTAAGTGATTAGGATTCCAGGCGCTTATTCACATAAGATTTAGGGTTACGATATATCACTCCTGATTTCCTTCCTACAGTAAGTAAGATTGTCTTTGATTATTATAATTGATAATAATAAATTGGTTTTATTATGGCTAGGCTTGGGTCATCAATTATTACCTTCAACAAATCTAGGTCGAGTAGATGAAGAGATGGTTTCCCCAGGTAGGGATCCATAACAAGGGTTAAAGAAAAATAATCACACTATCGATTATGACTAAAATATTAGCTTTATTCCACCAGATGAAATCTTGTGATCTGTTCTTTCATTTGATTTTCATCCAGTTCTTTGATTTTAAGATGCATAGGCCTTTTTTTCAGTTCTTCAACTATTCTCTTTGCAGTGATTAAAGAAAATTTACATCCCAATTTGTGATGCCTTTTAAAAAGAATTGAAGGCTTTTAAATTTGAATGTTCAGAACACTAGCGCGTAGCTAATCCTGAGTGGGCTCAGAACCAAAATTCCTTGTGGGGGGCCTTTTTAGGAAAAGAAATTTATTTCAAAGTGTCAGAATGCTTACAAATTTTGGGGGCCCCATTGATACAGTGGTAGCTACGTCTCTAGTTCAGAATTGATATTTATTTTGAATTTCGAAACATCTTGCCACCAAAATTCAATTTATTCAGTATCTCCTACGAGATGATTAAACTTAATAACAATTCAAATAAAGTAAATTTATTTTTTATATTTTGATTTCGGATTTTTTTTATTTTTTACGATTTTGTGAAAATATTTCAAAGCTAGAGAAAATAGAGCACACACACTCAATTTTTCACAGATTTCACCGCGTTTCAATGATACACTTCCACCTTGTTTCTGGAATGGTTTGGGAGTAAGATGTTCGATATTTTTCTTTTATTATCTTTCAGCGTATCTCAGAACTTGAAAAAAATATTTTTCATGCCTTGTAATGAATGAATAATGCAATAGATGTTTTTGCCATCTCTAGAAGATCTTGATTCGAATTATACTTTCGCTGGGCATATACTGTGCATCGAAATTTTTTTGCTGATTTAAGAGCTTCAAACTCGTGTATTGTATCCGTGTCCGCAACAATTCTCTAAATCTAACTCCACCTTTTTCCAACACGCTTTCCATTTCGGCGAATTTTTTGGTGTTTGAAAATGAATAAATTCTTCTTGCGGTTTTATATCACAATTTCAGAGTCGTCTACATAAAAAACAGATACCGTAAAATCCGGCGCATAACGCGCACTTTTAACACAGAAAATAAGATCGAAATTTAGGGGTGAGCGTTATACGCCGGGTATAAAAATGAGAGCTTTAAAAAAATGAGTATTAAAAAAATTTAGACTTACATATGTATATACATCTATCGAATTACTGTTTATTTAAAAGAAATAACATACCTTATGAACTTTCACTATTGGATAACATGAAAAGGTCGGCATATTCGTCTTCCGTTATATCTTCAGGCACATCATCGAATTCTGTATCATTTTCACCATCACTGTTACTCTCCTCCATAAATAAATAATCATCTTCTGTTCCACACATCTACACTGTTAGATATACTACATTTCTTAAATGACTTTTGAAGTAAGTTAGGTTTAATTTCATTCCATGCTTTTATTATCCACTCACATACTATTTACAGACTGGCATGACGCATTTGGCCTCCTTTCGTAAATGAATTTTCTCCTTCTAGCACCCACCTATTCCACTGTCATTTAAAATTTTATTTAAAAGGTTTATTGATGAACTAGTGACGTTAATCCGCCAGGAATAACTGCTGTATCTGTGTTGCACTTACAAAGTTTTTCGTATTATCTGTTATATGGGATCTGAACGTAGTGGATTCCGTTGGCCCCTAAACGCTTTTCCCAAACATTTTTTATCCATAATTTCACCCCATTTTCACGTATTCAATATTATTCATAGTATTAAACATACTATTCACAGTATTGAATATACTATTCATAGTATTGAATATACTACAAACAGCGAGCGTAATAAGTCTCAGGCTTGATCTAATTTATTTCAAAACTACCGTAAAATCCGGCGTATAACGCGCACTTTTAACACAAAAAACAAGATCGAAATTTAGGGGTGCGCGTTATAAGCCGAGTATAAAAATGAGAGCTTTAAAAAAAATGAGTATTAAAACAAATTTAGATTTATATATCGAAATTCTGTTTATTTAAAAGAAATAACATACCTTATAAACTTTCATTGTTGGATTACATAAAAAGGCATTATTTTTTGACCATTTTAAGACGAATAAACGTACACTGCTTCTTGTTACAATTAATCCATTCAGGCGATTTTCTAGGACCCAGTTCGCAACACTTTCTACTAGAATAGGCCATTTCGTTACTCCTTTACTTAAAGCACATTTCTTCTTTGACTTGTTAATTATTGTCATTTCATTTCTTTTTTTCCGTTCCCTTATGGAGCTTTCGCCACAATATCAAACATCCTTGCTGCAGCACGATTTCCATTTTCTTTTGCAAACTAAATCACTTAGATCTTGAAACCGGCACTGTGTTTTGCTTCGTTTACCTGGATCCATCTTTACTGTTCACTGTTTGAAGCGTGAAAATTGCACACGTACATTTCAAATTTATTCGTAAAAAAGAGGGTGCGCGTTATACGGCGAACATACCTAAAAATTAAAAAATAAAGCTTGGAAGTATAGGTGCGCGTTATACGCCGGATTTTACGGTAATCATCACGCCTCGTACATCACACGAAAGGGGAAAAAGGAATCAATGTTTATAGAAATGTGTGGGAAAAATTCAACCATGGCGCCGATTTGGTCTCTCCCCGCCCTCCCTTTTTGCGCTTAAGGGTTGTATAATTCTAGAAGTATTCTATTTTTTCAAAAGAGAGAGTCTGGAATGGTTCTTCCAATAAATAATGACTTCAAAACATAAGAAAATTGCACACGTACATTTCAAGTTTTTCCATAAAAAAGGAGGTGCTCGTTATATACGGCGAATATACCTAAAAATTAAAAAATATAGTTTTTAAGTATAGGTGCGCGTTATACGCCGGATTTTACGGTAATTGTTTTAGATGTACTACATCTGAAGTGCACCCTAATAAAATTGTCATCCTTTAGTTTCTTAACTATACGTATCATTTCTTTTCGAGATTTTTTAGCCAAAACAGAAATGTATTTATCTCGTATTCTATTAAACAAATAGAACGCTCTGTATGGAATAGTTCAAATGTTCTTATGATTGGATAACATATTTTTTTTTTAAAAAAAATTAATTTATTTGCAAAACTCCTCACGCTCCACATTGCAAAACATGAGTCTTACAGATGTAAGTGGTGACACAATTATATAATTTTAAAAAAATTTTTAAAAACTCTTTAATAAAAAAATATAAGGATAACATATAGCAAATAATAAAATTACCTTTGCATGGTTTACACAAAACATTCGCCAACTTAATTGTATACAATTGATAAATCCATTTAAACACAAATAAGTAATATTCGAGCCAACAAGCGCTCAATGGTGGCTTCCGATCTCGGAGCGGTCACTGGCTGCAACCAAATATTTTTTGCTTCGTACTGTCAGTACATCACAAAGACGTTTACCACCCCCACTGAATTTATGAGTTCTTCCATGTCGTAGAAGAGGGAGACTTATGCACTGCTCATTACTACCTGTACCATTGCAATTGATTGCGTTCATGTCGAGATGCGTGCGTACTTTGTTCTCTCTGAGCAAGGCATTGAGTTATTTTTTCATGTTTCACAATTATGTATAAATTTAATTTTCTTACGTTTAAGTACAATCTTTTGTAAAATCTTGAATGTTGTATTCTTCAAGTGATAATTTTAAAAGATGGAAGGAAGAAAAGACTTACGTTTTTTATCAATGGCGGGGTTTGCTCGATCATCCCCACAGAGAAACAGGTTTTGAATTTCTTTGCATAATGATTACGTATTGGATCGTGTGTGTTTTTAAGTATAGGTCCACTCATAAAATAAGTCTGTATTCGCCACTGACATTATAGCAACACGTTTAAAAGGTGATAATACGATTGACATACGATTAATTAGACCTGTAACTATAGAGACGGAATCCTTGAAATACAACGATATGGGGCTCATCCGAGGCCCCGTAAACGGAGAGAATAAGTACCCTTCAGACCCATTAATTAATATCCGTTGAAGAGCAAAACTAATTCCAGTAGCCACGTAATTCCGACTCCAAATATCAAATTCAAGGATAAGTTCAACGAAGAATAAATGATAGTTTTAAAAACTAAAAAAAAAACAGGCTTTTATTGTAGATAGAACAAAAAAATAAAAAATAAATTATCTTAAACTAAGAATAAAATGATTAAAGAGAATATTGGTGTCATTGAGGTAAAAGTGTGGGGTGCTCTATATTAATTTTGTTCTCATTTCTTACTAGTTCTATTCTGAAATGTTGAGTTAGTGTAAAAATGTAATACAAAGCACACGTTTTTACCGCAATGACATTAATTTTTCCGCTAATCATTTTCTTCTTATGTTAAGAATTATTTTTGTAGTTCGATTCACTATAAAAGCGTGTTTTTTAGTTTTTTTTTTTTTTAAACTTTAATTTATTGTATTTATTTTTGCCAAAGTATAATAATTTTTAATATTATCCAATAGAGTTGTAACAACATAATTTTGCCTTAAAACTTAAAATTAAGTTGATTAAGATGGTTTGTAATATCTGCTGAGAAAGCCGGGTTCTTTATCCATTGTCCATCTTTTAGTTCAGTACATTAATTACATTTTTTGTTTCTAAGAAAATTATAATTTCATCCAACGATTTGAAGAATCCTTTTAACAGTTTTTGATTTGAAAGCCATTGAATTTCCATATTATTCGGTAGATCGTTATATTCATTTTCTATATCTTCTAGAAATGAAGCAAATTGACGATGTTTAAGTCTATGTTCTCGAATATGTTTACAATTTTGGTGACTATTTTTAAAATATGTCCCATGTTTAAAACTTCGGAATAATGCAATGAAAATGCTCAAAATTATTACAGTGGGTGATCGGTTAACGAACAGATCGGTTAACGAACAAATCAGTTGACGAACACTTTCACGAAAGATTTTTGTGTTCGGATAACGAACACATATTCGGATAACGAACACTTTCAAGAAAGATTTTTTGTTGTTGGACAACGAACACATATTCAGATAATGAACAAAACGAATTCTAACGAACACTTCTCGGCTCTGAAAAAAAATTAATATTAAACATTTTTTATCATTTTGCATACAAAATAAGATCACTGAAAGGATAAATGTTTAAAGCATGCTTAGTATTGATAATTACTAAATGAAACATGAATTAACTATGAATTTAAAGGTCATTCAATAATTATTATTATGACTAAAATCAATACACACGTGAATACTAGAATTTCAATATGTATATCAATATTTTTTCTGACAGCTGATAAGTTATGGGCGAGGGGATTTGCTCACATGGCAAATATAAATTAAGCAAATTCTTAATTTTTTCAAACAGTGCAGACTATAAAATATAAAGGTGCCGATGACGCACTACCGCCGTAAAAATACGTGAAATATGAGAAACGGACTAAAAGTCGTTTTTCATCTCTCCTGAATTATGTTGCTTACCTATTAAACTTCAAAGTTCTATTGAAAAAAAAATTCCAATAGAATATTCATACAAATTAGACCATCAGTTTCGGGTTTGATTTCATTTTCTTAGGGTCTCCAGAACGAATTAATCGATTTCACATAGAAGTCTATGGTGAATCGATGATCGGTTAACGAACAATTCGGATAGCGAACATAGTCTAGGAACGGATTATGTTCGTTAACCGATCACCCACTGTATTGCTATGCTGTTTAAAAGAAACATGCAATCTTGCAACAACTCCTTTAGTAATATCAATCATGGTAGGCGCACCATCAGGCAAGGTAAACCAACTTTTCCAACGGAAACTTATATTTCTTCAAAACATCTTAAAGTACATTTAAAATATCAGCTCCAGAGGTTGTATTTTGAATATGAATGATTTCCTAAAGTCCTTCGCTTATTTTTAAATCAACATCGCATCCACGGGGAAAAAAAACGACTAGTTGAGCGAAATTTCGAATATCTGTACTTTCATCAATATTGCAATAAATATTGATATTATCGATTTATTCTAATTTCTCAAATTCTCGGCTATTTTATCAACTCTGCTACCAACAATATTACGAGATAAACTTGCATTTTTAATTTTTTTTATTTGGAGTGGACATAATATACTTCCGCTGTGTTAAATAAATACGTATTAACTAATAAATTCCATTTCAGTAAATGATTTCGATGATCTGCTTGCTTGATTAAATGTAATAATATATAACTTTTACAGCAGCTGTATAGTCCTCAACATACTTAATGAGTGTGCTTTATTGTTTTTGAAGAACTGATCACACACACACAATTCGGACAATTTGTTTTCACAAAGTTATGTAAAGTATTGGCCATAGTTTGCTTCATGGTTTGTGTTACAGTGGCTTTTAAGATTTTATTCATTAGCAACTGAAATGGAGTTTTTAGATATCAGGCATAAATTTATCTTATTCTGTACACAAAACTATTACTGTTGTCATTCTCATGAAAATTAGGGCCTTCCTTTTGAATTTATCTTTCTTTACTCATTGTTGAAACTTGATGGTGCTTTCATTCGCAAACGATTAAGTATGCAGTGCTCTTTCTTAACCATCTTGAATATTTTTTTATACTTTAAAAAACACCTCTGACTGCCTCTTGCTATTTGGACACTCAAAACACAGAATGAGGAAGAGAAATAAAAGTCGCACTCGTAAAGAATCAGGGTACCATCTATAGTTTAGAATATGCACAAAGCATTTCGTAGTTAAATGAAAACGTTTAATGAACTATTTTTTTTTTAAATCTAAAGGACATTGCTATTATTAAAAAGGATTTCTTTTAAAACAAGAATAGGAAACAGGGAAATATATTGTAGGTTTATACGTAAGGTTCACCTGAAATAAATTTCAAAATGGAAAAAAAAAGACTTAAAGCCTGATATTTAAAAAATTTTGAAAAGAAAAGGCGGGCAGCATGTTTGACACCCCTGATGCAAAAGAAATAATAATTTTTAAAACTCTATAGGATAGCGAAGTCAGAATTTAATATTAATGTTGGAGCAGTTTTCTAGCTGAAAAATATGTTCTGATTTTGAGTCATATTTTTCAACATTACGCTTAGACAGCCTTATAATAGGAAAGAACACAATTCTTAGCTCACTCGTGAAAAATAATTACGTTTGATTGCTGATTCAAAGAAATCAAAAATATCCAGTAAGAAAAGTGCTATTTAATTAGTGATTATTTCAACATTATAATGTCCTTGAAGTAGAAAAATTAGTAGTCACAGTGATAGAGGCAAAACTAGATAATGTTTTACTGTTCACAAATGATCCTTTGTCATATCATGCGAAACTCGTTTATACCTGTTGGACATGTTGACACAGATCAAATGATAAAAGAACTTCATAACTGCTATAGATTGTTATGTTAAGTGATATTAACCTCTTGACATACGAATAAGATGGAATTCGATCATCCCTATGTGTGAGGATTTGTGGTACCATTAAAGAATATTTAACGGA
>BMAV01009547.1:212543-236220 GCA_019973955.1 Trichonephila inaurata madagascariensis | reverse complement strand
AGAATAGAGCCCGAAATTGGAATATTTTTTTCAGATATCTAAGAACCCGAATATTATATTCTGGCTTTTCTATTCTATACATAGCATCATATTTTATCATGCAAGATGTTGAAAATGTATTATGTATTTATGTTTATTTTAATTACATATTATAAACTTTAAATTTCACATGCCAACGTTAGTAATAAAATTGTATTATTCTTTTTCATTTACTTTTTGTATTTTTGCGAATGGCAACACCGGTGTTCTTTTCTTTTCTTTGTTTAGAATGAATTTCGTTTTTGAACGGTGATCGCTTCGAAATTTATCTCTTTTATTTCAAATTACTAGCCACCGTTGCTCGAGTTTTAATTAAAAAACTACTTCGATTTAGAAGTGTGGAAGAGGTGATTTGGTGTCCTCATAATATTTTTGAAAGCTAAGAAAATTAATTTAGATTTTCTTTTGGAAGCTTTAACATAACTCATTTTAATCTCAGCTGATCCATTTCTTCTAGTATAAAATGTGTTTCCCATTTTTTTCTCCTATACTGTAATGCTAAATAAGCTATCCCTTTACATGTTAAAATGAAAAAAAAATTATTTGTGAATATTTTGAAATTTTAAAAAATCTACATTATAGACAGTTGTATGAATGACTATGTTGTACATTTTTCTATCAGAAATTGTGCCCCATGTTTATTTCATTCCTCGTACATTTGGTGAAGATAGCCATTAGAAAGGGAAACAACCTTGAACATTCAAAACAAAACAATTGACGCTTAGTTTCTGTAATACATCAATGAATTAATAACATATTAGCCAATTTTTGTATGATCTTAACTTTGATCCAATAAGAATTATAAGAGAAATTTATTACTGCAAGAACATATTTTTCAAAATAAGTCCTTTGTTGGTGAAAGCAGCTGTTTGAAATTGGTCTAGTATAATTCATAGATAGACAAAATAGCCCTTGGTAGCTAATAAATATCATCCTAAACTTGCGGTTCATATCTCAGTAACTGAAGTTGAAAGAGGAAGAGCCAGATCTCTTTTTGCTGTTATCATGGACATAAAGAATTTTTCTTTTAATTGGGAATAAGAACCCCTGTTCTACCCCATAAAACAACTATACTTTCGATCCTATTTCAATATCTGTAAACAAAACCAAATTAAGATCGTAGAAGTGCTGAATATAAAGAAATCGATTTTTTGGTTGTTACAGCTCAAAGTTAAGGTAGCCAGGGATATAAGAAAAGTTTATGCAAAATGCAGTCAGTCGATAAAAAATGTATTTTTACTAAAAATAATGCTCTGCACAGTTACAAATACTATTTTAGTAATCTATTTTGTTACAAATGACTTGTTATTGTATAAATAGAATTTTTATTTAAGTAAAATTTAATTAAAATATTTATATTATGTTTTAACTTATCTATCATAAGAAAATTTATATAGAATAATTAATCATTTCACATAGAACAACTCTTTGAAGTGTGGAATTATTCTATTAGGACACTGAAGTATTTTGCCGATAACTCTCTTATTCGGTTTTTGCCAATTACTACTTTTATTTTTCTAATATTGATTTTAATGCATATACAGGTATACATGTATATGTATGACAGGTGACTTAAAATTTATTTTTTGATTTTTATTAATTGTTTTTGAACAATTTTTCAAATGTCAAATTTGTTCCTAAATTTAAAAGCTTTAGAACCTATAAGTAATTCAATGCAAAATTTCTGATAATTGTTAACGAATACATTTGATTTTATATAATTTCATTCTCGTTAAAAATATCTGGGCATACTAACTAACGTAGTGCCATTTTCTGAATTTCTTTAATGTATTATCTTAGGCCATGCTGTCTCGTCATTTAAGTCTACTTATATCTATCAATAAAACATTTTTATTTAAGACTTCTTCCGTTGATTAAGTAAAATTGATTTATTCTTTAAAATTCATTTTAAAATTTAAAAAAATTTCATTGTCTTCAATTAAACGGTTCTTTTTAGAATATAATATAAAAAGGAAACTGATAGAATTTGTATTTTTATATAAATATTAGTTTCATTAAGCTTGAAATTATTTTTCAAACCATCAAATTATTATTCTTTTGTTTACTTGTTATTATCTTTGTCTTGTTACATCTTAAAAATTCTCTATAATTTAAGAAATATAAATATGAAATTTTAAGAAACTGTTTATTTTGTCAACCGAAATAATATTGAATCTGTTATGAACGTTTGGTTCTATAACATTTAAAAAATAGAAAGTTGTTTCAAAGAATTCGAAGAGCACGTTTATTCCATTAGGCTTAGCTGAGCTAGCATCAAAACATTGCAACTAATCTAATCTAAATATACCGACTGTTGCCAATCGGGTAATCTGAAGAAAGTTACAAGAAATTGCTTCCAGATTTACAAATATAAATATAAATACAGTTAATTACATAAAATACAAACTATAGTTAATTACAAATGCTTAAATAAAAAATTGATTTTAAAAATTAATTATTTTTCAAATTATAATGTTCTATAATTGTATTACATTTTTATTTGTTCATTGATTACTTTTCAAAATATAATGTTCTATAATTTTATTATATTTTTCTTTGTTGAGTTGAATAATATTTGTCTCAACAAATCTAAAGAATGATTCAAAACGAAACTCAAAGCAAACATAATATTCTTAAATGTGCTCAGTAATTAGCGTTTAGGAAATGAAATTCACACACAAAAAAAGCCCGTGCTATATTTGTAAAATATATTCTTATATATAACCCTTTTTTCCTATACATAATTCTAACTTTTGGGGGAAAAGCTATTTCAAACTTCCCTTTTACGAATAATTTTCTCGATTTTTATAATTTCTTAAAACGGGGTTATATATATAATTTATTTATTATTTTTTATGTGCTTAAAGTGATAAATTATGGATCTGTAACAAGTCCTGTATAATTATCCAGTTAAAAAACATTCGTGAAATCTGTTTTGTTTGATGCTTCATAAATATATAATTTAAACTTTCATCTTTCTAACTTAAGCTTTAATGATGCTACTTTTGGTTTTTGAAGCTCGCCTTTAAGTCATCCGTGGTATTTTTTATAATAAATATTTAAAAACTTATTTTAAATGCGTTGTCAGAATGATAAAGTAACTCAAATTATCAAAAATACTTGCCTCGTTAGAGACATATCTTTCTGAGAAAGTAAATTTTTGGCTTAATTCTTGAATATAATTATCCCCTTACAATTTACATTTAAGAATTCACATTTTATTTATATTAAACTTGTTAGTTTTTCAAATTTTTTTCTTAGTAGAATATTCTTTAATTATGTTAATACTGTAAAACGTACCTTTTATTAACTAAACCTCAAAAAATGACTTTGAAAACCTAAATGTTTTAAACAGAGTTATACAATGAAAATAAACAATATGTTAGCTGACGTTCTACCTTAGTTTCACTAAAATTTATTTTTTAGTTATAATAATTGCTGTTTTAGTAGAAAACATTTTAGCATTTTTTACTTATAATTATGTTATGAGAGACCATTAAACAATCGAGATTTTTTCTTCACTGTATTTGAAGAGTGTTTGTTGGAATAATATTAAAGGTTCTTTTTTTAAAATTATTATTAGGGTATAATCAGAAAAGAGGTAAAATTACTGAAAAATAGGAAATTAGTGATAATTATTACGTTTAAAGTAACATTACATATTACTTTGTATAAAGGCATTTGTTACAGTTTATTAAATTGGTTAGATTTTAATTAACGTAACTCTGAAACCAGACACGGGCTATATTGGCGACAAATTTCGTAATATTAAACTGTATAGGCAAATAACGAGAATGAAACTTGGATGCATCTCATTTCTGTATTCCATATCATACTTTTGAGGCTTAGTATTGTGTGTTTCGAAGGGGGGTACTAATTTCTCCATCCCTATCTCGATTAATTTGCATAACAGTCTTCAAAAATACCGGAACTCGAATGCAAAACTTGATTATTGACTTCATGAACTCACAATCAGGAATATATCAGACTATGAATCTTGGCTGATGTGCAGCTTTAGTACGATTGTAAAGATCATTCAGGGACCTAGGGCAATGCTTCTTAAACTTTCAATATTTGCCACCCAATTTTCAATTATAATTTTCATCGCGTCCCTTCCATACAATAACAATGTATTGAATTCAGTAATAATGTACTTTGACGCTAAAGCTACAATACACGACTTTAATTATAAACATTACAAATTATCAAGATATGTATTAAATTTTGTATATGATAAGCCCATGGGGTCTTTAGAGTAATTATAAAATTTGTTCTTAAGTTTGTATTGATGAATTAGTGTTCAAAAACATTGTGCAGTACTGATACTTTTATAAGTGTATTATATCAGTGCAAATATGTATTTTATTTTTTTATTAAGTCGTAGTGTACTTTGTTTTGCTTTCAGTGAAAAAAATTAATAATCTTTCTAAATAATCTTTAATTTTCGACTTTATGATATGCTCGCGCGCCCCTGGTAAGAATATAACGGCCACCTGGGGGAGAGGGCGCCCAGCAGTTTGAGAAACGCTGACCTAGGGGGTTTTAAATCCCGTTCTTATTTGAAGAAAGTAAATACCTAAAGCATGTAGACGACAAAACTGTTAATTTTTAACCATTGTCACGTGGAAAGGATGGCGTTTGATATGCTTTTGTGTGTTTCTTCTGCCATCCTTACAACTTCACATGGTGACTTTGAGACTAATTTGAACTTAACGAAGAACTTTTTCCATCGTGTTAAGAAAATTTGATGGTACTAGTCTTTAAGTCCACAACCCTTCTTCACAAAGTCATTAATCTATCACCACATTAGCGAGAGAAATTTACTTGAAAAACTGCTTAAATATGGAAAAATGAAAAATCTATCTCAGCGATGTAATGAGTTGTCACATAAATCAATAGTTAAATCATAGGCATGAATGAAGGACAAAGTATTATCTTTTCGCAACGAAAAAAAAAAAAAACTGATAAGGAAATTGGAGCATAAAAGGAATATTAGAATTAAAACTATCCACAATATTTATATTTTAATCAAAGTGCTTGAATGAAAATATGATTAATACATTCATATAACATATACATTGATTAGTAGATTTACAGCTTTAACCATTTGGAATAATTAACAAATGTTTCACACTTTCGTATTTTACTTCTTTTTATTCATTATTTTCTTTCTCTGATTCTAAACTTAAAAAAATGAGGAAGCTTGTGTTACTTGTACAAGAGTATTGGACCTTTTCAAATATCGTTCAATATTCTACGGCAGGGGTGGGCAGACTTTTCCAGGGTACGCGGGCTACTTCTAGTTTTTTCAAGGATTTACAGTCGACCCAGGGTCTGTGGCGCACACAAGGGCGGGGGAGGGGTCCACGTGTCCGGATCCTCCCTTATAACCCTTCATTTTTTTTTTCCGATTCATTATAGTCTCATGCAGTAGCGCACACAGGAATTTTTCAAGGGGGGTTCCAGAGTCGAAAATTCACCATTATTGTATCATGCTCCTTTCGATTTTGTCGATTTTCGAGAACAAAACACAGTAAAAAACTAATTATTGAATAAATAATTAGCATTAATTAATAAAATTAATCATCAATAACAAATACTTAATTAAATTTTACGTACTATATACTTAGAATAATAATCAATCGGAAAAAAAATCAAGGGCTTTTGGGGAGGGGGGGTCCATGGCCCCCCCCCCCCCCCCCCCCTTGTGAGCGCCACTGGCTTATGTATATAGTACATAAAGTGTAATTAAGTATTTGATATTAGTAATTTTTTTTATTTATTAATATTAATCATTTCTTCAGTTATTTATTTTTTGCTGTTTTTTGTTCCAAAAGCAAAAAAATATGTTTTGCGTATTGGGGTATGATACGAGGGGTATGATTGGGGTATGACCTTTAGCCCTCCCCCTCCTTTAAAAATTCTTTTGTGCGCCGCTGCTCAATGTCGTAGGTGTGGTGAGGTATAAGGAAAAAAGGTTATTATTATAATTTAATAATAAGTACTGAATATGTACTAACCTACAGAACTAAAATAAAAAAAAAAACACTTTAAAACGACGTTTAAAGCAAAACGCAAAATACAAACTTAATAATAATAGCCCTAAATATATTTATATCAAATGATGCATTTATTATGGAACAATTCAAAATACATTGAAAAATAAAACATTTTTATCTAAAGTTAGTTTTTGTTGTTATAGTCACAGTAGAAGACTTATATGTATAGTCTGCTTACTGTCAGCCACACATCTTGAATTTTCCGTATATAATTACTGGTAAAATTTTTAGGTGGTCACCCCAAAATGTCTTGGCAATTCACCGGTCGATCGCGATCGACGTAATGCCCACTCCTGTTCTCTACGGTATTTTTAATGATTATCATAAAAATTGTACACATTTTTACCCCTTATTCACTAGTATAGTGCTTCCCAACCGCGGACTGGACAATGTTTGATAATTTTACGGCGGCCCGCTGACGGGGGGGGGGGGGGTCCGTGATCATTTATATTTTAGATTGTTTTAATTTTACAGTTTTTATTTAATTGTATTTAAGCATGTCTTCAAAATAAACACAGTTATACCAAAAAGTGAATATAAAATGAAAGTGTTGCACAAACCCGAGAAAAATACACCACAGTAAATAAAATAGAAATAATTTATTGTTTTTTGGGCGGCCCTGTACCATTTGATCCATGGATCGGTTCCGGGCCGGGGGTTGGGGACCATTGTACTAGTAGGTATCAAAGTGGTATTTTATTACAATAAAAAAAGGTTGCAAAATTGGAGGTAATTAGATTCTTTTTGTTTTGTTCGTAGTTTCTTCAAATTATAAAGTATTTTTGCAAATATAAATAATTGGCTTCCAAATGCATGCAGTTTATAATTAAGATTCTCCGACCCGCCACCATAAGTTGCTGTATCTCAACTGCTGTGTCAAGTTGGAGTTCTGACGGGGAGCTTTTACAATCGCTTAAGAAATAATTTTGAACAAGAGCGAAGAAAATATTGCTGATTGCAAATTAATAGCTTTTAACGCTATTGATTATTAGTTTCCTTTATCTTTGAAATCAAAAAGGCAAAATTTAAAACCGATTATATGTTAAAATATCTTCAAATCAGTGAATATCATTAATTATAAAAACAGAATAAATGCATTTAATTAT
The DNA here is from genome assembly GCA_019973955.1 of Trichonephila inaurata madagascariensis. NCBI lineage: Eukaryota > Metazoa > Arthropoda > Arachnida > Araneae > Nephilidae > Trichonephila > Trichonephila inaurata. The sequence continues at coordinate 229,016 of BMAV01009547.1, read as the reverse complement.
CTTATAGTATTAACAATTCAAAACATTTAAAAACAAGTTTCGATTTATAAGAAGTTAAAACATAACTTGAATAAAAATTTAAATGGGAATTTTATTTTATTTTGTTTGTGTGCATTTCTAAACAAATGCTTTATTATGTGGTGAAAGGTAAATGTCAAGAAATAATATTACTGTGATAAAAAGGCTTGGGTTCTTAAATAATTTCCATTAAACAATGTGGAACAGAAATGACTCAAAATGTTAAGCACGCGAATAAATTTTAAAATATCACAAATTTTGACTAAGTTATCGCAATTCATTTTAGAATCAAAAATTGTCTTTTCCAACATCCCACTTTTGAATATTAATTTTTTTAACCATTTTTGAAGACATGGTTCGGTCTTCCATTTATTAAAAATACTTGAACCTCGTAATTTTTGTTCTATTTTTTATAAAAAAAATCTGTCACTGCATTTAGATTTTATAGCCAAATAATGAAACTTTGTGCAGAGATCAACTTTATTTATAGTTTGTTTTATTTAATTTTTAATTATGCAACAAAAATTATTCAGTGGCCTTAAAGCTCATACCGGTTACTCAACATCGCCAGCCAGAGTATGTGATCATGACCAATAGGTTACCGCAACCACACTATCCTATACCAGCAAGATAACATTAAGGTATCCGACTACGTTCGGAACCATGATTTTAAAAAAGCGCATAAATGGATAATTTTCATGATATTTAGTGTCGCTTAGATTAGAATACATGTATACAATTGTTTTAAGGACATTTTGACAAAAAAATTTATTTAAATACAATATTTTGGCGAAAAATTAACTTAGAATAATTTTTTTTCAAAATGTACCACTTTTGTGAAAAATGCTTCTATTATAATTATATTTCGCCTATATATAGCTCAGACCTCTCTACAGAGGCTCAAATAGAATTTTTGAAATATATAGCTTAGAAGTGGGTTTATCCATGTTTTACGACAACAGAAGGGAGCAATTTTAAGAAAAAAAACGCCGATAATTATTTCAATGGGTTGTAACTCTGAAAATAATGTGAATTTTTCAAAAAACATAGTTGAGCCTCTGTAAAGAGGTCTGAGCTACATACAGGCAAAATAGTATTATAATAGAAGCATTTTTCACAAAAGGAGAACATTTTGAAAAAAGATTATTCTAAGTTATTTTTTTGCCAAAATATTGTATTTAAATAATTTTTTTTGTCAAAATGTCCTTAAAACAATTTTATACATGTAGTCTAATCTAAGAGACACTAAATATCGTGAAAATTATCCATTTACGCGCTTTTTTAAAATCACGGTTCCGAACGTAGTCGGATACCTTAACGGTACTAACGAGAAATATATCATAAAAAATATTCATATATATTTAAAAGGATAACTAAATAGCTGTAAGAATCTTCTTTTATTCGTATGAAAGATATTTAGGAATTTTTTGTTAACAAATATGCTTCGCAATCAGTTATTTGAGAAAAATTTCGAATACATTAATCTTTTAAAAGAACATTTTTAATTGTATGATTCTTTTATTCTAATTCTATACATACAGTGATTTTATCACGTGCAATATTTATTTCTGCGAATGTTTCCAGAACCATTCAATTATTGACTTGCAACTTTTTTATATATTTTAGTTCATGCCTAGTAGTTGGACTTCATAGAGTTGGAATAAAGTCTAGTATTTGGTAAGTTAATTTTTAAATCTATTTAAATCTATTTTTATTAAAATGCTTTTTCTGTCAAAAATAGCTCTTTTTATTTTATGATGCCTTTTACAGAACGAAATGATTGTTGAAAATAAAATAATCTATTCGATAGATCCACACACACAGAGAAAGTATAAACATAAAACGTGCAGGATTTCTCGCATTAGTTTTCGGACGCTACTGTTTCGAAATTTTTTTTAAAAAAATTATTATTAACAAGTAATATATAAAAAAAAAATTTTAAGTCAATTCCTACTTAGATCAACAAAGAAAAATTTAATTTTAGCTACTTGTTATTAAATAGTTACATTCAATATAAATATGTATATACATATGACAGAATCACAACATTAAATGGTAATTAATTTTTATTAATTATCATTTAAGTATCGTATTGTCATCCAAAGCAATCGTGTGTATAAAATTTTTGTTCAACTGAATGCTTTAAAATGTGAGAAAAAAAAATCTTTTAAGGTTTTGACCCAAGTCGCTAAAAATGAAACCAACGTGGCTGTATCTGTAATTCTTTAAATAATTAGTTTCAATCAATTAATTATAATTAAATTATCTTATTTTTACACAAAACAATAGTGTATAGAAAATTTCAGCTCAAATGAGCACTTTAAAATGTGAGAAAAAACCTTTTCAAATTTTAACACAAGTCACCAAAAATGATGCCAACGTGACTGTATTTGTAATTCTTTGAATAATTAGTTTTAATCAATTAATTTTTATTAATTATAGTTAAATTACTGTATTATCATCCTAAATAATCATGTATATAAAATTTCAGCTCAATTGAGAGCTTTAAAATGTATTTTATTAACGATTGAAAATTCCACGAAGATAAATAAATAAATAGATAGAGAGTTTGTGCTAATAGTAGGAATTGAAAATTCAGATTGAAAATAATTTGAAATTTTTCATGTATATAAAAATTAATTAAATTTTAATATACATAATTTACACACACATAAGACACAATTATTAATGCACATTTTAAATTTAGTTTATTAAATTTTAAAATATATTTAAAATAAATTTTTTTAGTCACGGAATTACGCTACAAACGATATCGCAGCATAATTATACAGTTTGAAACTTCCTTTGATATCTTGTAGGGTAAAAGTTCTTAAAACATTTTTTTTCTTATTGAATTATAAATAGTTTATGATAAACTCTTCCAACGTGAACAACTTGCTTTTAACGATGTCTCAGTAATTTTCAAATTTTAAACGAATATTGTTAATAATAAGAAGTAATATAAAAAAAATTTAGCCAATTCCTACTTAGATCAACAAAGAAACGTTTTATTTTAGTTACTTTTTATTAAATAGTTTTAATTAATATAAAAATATGTTTATACATATGACAGAATCACAATATTAAGTGACAAAATAGAAAGTGATTTTCGTGGCAATTTTCCATTTTCCTTTCTATATACGGTGTTGGACTAATTTTTGTTTCGTTTGTTACTATTTATTCATTCAAATAAAATAGTATAGTAAAAAAGATATTTCTCTCGGAAATTCCCAAAGCTTCATCATCACGTTAACTCAATGGCCAAGTCTCTGATGCATAAGTCAGGACATATCTTATAAGACTTTTGTAAGGAAGCAATTTAGTTCTTGATGGGAGAAAGCTGAATTTTAAATAACTCTTCAGGACATCATAAAAACATCTATTTGCAGCAATGATTCTTTTACAAATTTCTGGGACCAGCTCATTTTTATTATTAATCTCAGTTCCAAATAAGTAACACTGTTAACTTTTTCAAATTTAAAATTGCTAATTTCTATGTGTCTAAATGTTTTTACTACTATACTATTTTTCAGAATGAAGATTTTAAAGAAGGAGATTTAGTCTGGGCAAGGATGAAAAAGTATCCCTCCAGGCCGGCACGTCATTTAAGCGAAAAGCGAGAAATTATGGAAGCGGTAACAGATAATGCTAACAACAATGGGACAACATTCTTTTCACCCACTTCCAAGAAAATAGGATTTATAGGAATGGGAGAAATGGGACTCTCAATTGTGAAGATCTTATTAACTTTTAGATGTAAAGTAATCATCTGGAACAAAACTAAAGAAAAATGTATAGAATGTGTTGATGCAGGAGCTACAATAGCTGCAAATCCTGCTGAGGTTGTTAAATCTTCAGATATAATCTTTGGCTGTGTCGCTGATACATCCGCTGTTAATGCGATAGTATTTGGTACTGATGGTGTCTTGAAAGGTTTTGAAGATTTCTCAGTCGAAGCAAATGCTTCTAAAGGTTATGTAGAGTTATCATCTGTTTATTCTCAAACAAATGAAATAGTAGCTGCTGCTATTATACGTAAAGGTGGTAAGTTTCTTGAAGCCCTTATGTTTGGTACCATGCAATTTGCCGAAGAAAGATCATTATTCATCATATCTTCAGGAGATAGAGATTTATTTTTTGATTGTCTACCATGTTTCAATACCTTTGCAGTGCTCTCTGATTATATTGGTCCTTCAGTTGGCGATGGTTCAAAATACAGTAATTTCTTCTTTTCTCCTCCAGACCACAGACCTATGAATGTTTGGCGCAGTACAGCCAAAACCGTCGCCCAACCGGTATAGTGGTTAACGACGCTGACTGCGGTGCCGTAGGGACTGGGTTCGAATCCCGGAGAAGACATGGATGTTTGTAAATGTATAGTACCTTTGCGGCATGGGGGTACCTTAAATAGCCGTCGAGCCGCAAGTAGTCTCGTGAGGTTGGTGGAAGGACCCTGACCACCCCAAGGGTGTTCTCCCTCAAAATTGAGGTGAAACTGAGCTAAATCGTTCTGTCACCTGTATGGTGCTCAAAGCTACGGCTAACGACAGGCGGCACTTAGCCCTTTGCCCTGATGAATTTCGTGGGCCTTGATCTGGCCTTTGCCGATCAGGTGGCATTAGTAACAACAACATAGCCAAAACTGGCTCTTGCGCCATAAAACACCAAACTCTACTCAAAATACAGTATTATTCTACACATGCATTATATCACTTCAGTGGCTGCTTTGTTTGAAGTTTTAGCTAATGCAGAAAAATATGGACTCGACGTTAATCAATTTTTTGATTTTCTCTGTGAAAGAGGATGTGTGTCGAAAATGTTTGAAGAAAAATTTAGAGCCTTTGTAAAAAATGATTTTTCAACTATAAGTTCTCTAAAACATCTGAAAAAAGCCAATGAGTCATGGTTTTCACATGACGAATGTTTATGGCACGTCTGCTGATGTTACTTCTGCTGCTAATGTTTTTCTTAAAAAGTACCACAATGAAGAAATATGCGGAGCCTGATATAGCTTTAAAGTGTATCAATACAAAAAAAAAAAAGGGATGAAATATAAGTGTTCGTTTGATAAAGGTATTTTGGGGTTGATCTGAATTGTGTATTCCCGTTTAAGTGGATTAATTTGATAATTATTATTTGTTTTTCAGTAAGACATTTAAGTATTCCTACTTTGAACTTTTGGTTGTGTTTAAGAAAGTGAAAATACGTATTGAAATGTCCTACTTTGATACATTAGTTCTTAAAACAATCACCTTTCATTTTTACTGTACATTTTTAATGGAACAACAATACTGCTTTTTTTTATATGCATTTGTTTCAAAATAAGGATTGATATTGTAATTTAGTTTTTGCAAATGGAGTAAAATATATTGTGAAATATTATACTTCAATCATATTATAAACTCTTCTGCACAATGATAAATTTTTTAAAAGTTTTCATTTCGAATTTTAATTGAAGTTTTATGTATCACTATCGTAATGAAAACTTTATTCTTTAACTGGTAACATTTTTAATTTTGTGTTATCAGTTTAAATTACTGTAATTCTTCAACTGAATAAAACCTAATTTTTTGTCTATAAATTGTTTTGTTTATAGTTTTTTTATATGTTATATCATTAATTTATTCAATTTCATTCTAGTAAAAGATTAGTGGAGAAACTTATAACTTACATAAAGGTTTTTTTAAAAAAAATCCAATTAACTTTTATTGGAAAAAATTTGAAAGTTAAATGAAATATCAGTATTTGATTTCACAAAAGGGGTATGGTTTGCAAAAGTGTATAAATGGATAATATTTTTTTTTATGATATTTAGTGTCACTTAGATTAGAAAACGTATATAAAATTGTTTTAAGAGTATTATTAAAATAAAAAAAATGATTTAAGTATAACATTTTGGCAAAAAATTAACATAGAATGACCCATTTTCAAAACATTCTCCTTTTATGAAAAATGCTTCTATTATTCTAATATTTTGCCTGTCTATAGCTCAGACCTCTGTACAGAGGTTGAACTATAATTTTTGAAATACACAACTTAGAAGTGGATTTATCGATATTTTACTACAACAGAGGGGAGAAATTTTAAGAAAAAAACGCCGATAATTATTTCAATTGGTAGTAACTCTGAAAATAATGTGAATTTTTCAAAATTCATAGTTCAGACTCTCTGGAGAAGTCTTTACTTTATATAAACACAAAATATTATTATTATAGAAGCACTTTTTATAAGACGAGAGCATTTTGAAAAAAGATCATTCTAAGTTAATTTTTTCCCAAAATATTGTATTTATAAATAAGCTTTTTTTTTGTCATATAATGTTCTTAAAACCATTTTATACCTGCATTCTAATCTAAGTGACACTAAATATCATGAAAATTATCCATTTAAGCGCTTTTTTAAAATCACGGTTCCGAACGTAGTCGGATATCTTAATTTACTTACATTTAAATATGCCTTCAGAATAAAATATAGTTACACCAAAAATGAATAAAAGTGATTTAACGTGGAATATAAAGTGATTTCCGTGGAAAGTTGCGCAAATCCGAGAGAAATGCGCCACTTTAAATAAAATGGCAATAGTTTAATGTTCTTTAGACGACCCGGCACCATTTGATCCACGAACAGAGAGTTGCGGATTACTGATGTAGAGCTCTTAAAATCTGTCGAAGTTCAAAGTCATTGCTTTGGCTTGGTGTGGTAGTTTGAAGAGGTGGTGCCATTTTAGGTGTTATCCTCGTTACTTAAAAGGGCTTAAAATTACGAGACGTAAACATTTTATTATGCATTTAAAATACTTGCATTTTATTTAACATTTTAAAATACTTAATTTAGAATATTCACGAATATGAGTGCAAAATTCACAAGTTAAATTAAATACTTTACAATTAATTGTTATGAAAAAAAATTAATGTGTTCACGAAATTATAATTTTTATTTGAGTGTTTTTTTTTTTTTTTTTATATTTTTTTTACAGAGCAAAGGATATTTTTCAAAAATTATTGCGCTTTAATGTTAATTCTACATATGTTTACTTATATACTTAAATTATTATTTTAAAAACGAATGAATTATTTTTGTTAAAAATTTATTACTTGTGATTTCCATTTTTAAAACAGTAATAGAAATATTTTGTTGCAAATTTGAGTGAGGAAAAAGCAGCAGACAACACCAATTATTTAAATGATAACAAATTTATTAATGGACAGGGATGTACGAATGGACTACACGAAGATAAATCGACGTATATAAACAAAGAAATATTATTATTTACAGTAATGGAAAACGCAGCACTCGTTATAAACAATCTTTACAGCACTCTAGGAACCGTGGTCTAGAACAGTTCCACTTACAGGAACTCAAACAGATAAAGTCTATGTTTTATCGCAGTCAGTGGCGTAACGAAGAACACTAGGTCCCCCTTCAAAATCAGGTTTTGGTCCCCAAGCCCAATACGTACATGATATCAGACAGGTTTTGGCCCACCCACCCGCAATGCGGGGGTGTACGTTTACGCCACTGATCGCAGTCAACCCACGAGCAGATTCGGAACTCGACTGACTCACTTCTGTACTCTACCGATCAAACATAGCCTGATGAAAATTTCCAGACGGGTCGATCCCAGAGACTTCTCGAAGGTTCCTTGACAAAATAATTTGTTGCCAAGATCGATAAACTCGCCATTATGGAAACCCTACTCACATCTTTTGGTGTTGCCCGAATTTTATTTTTCAAGTTCATGCTGGGAAGCGCCTTTTTCTTTAAAAACAATTTTCCACCAACAGTGTATCACTGCAGAGAAACGGCATACGTTGCTATCAGATATGTAGCCTGAATGAAACTAAAAATATTTTTCGAATGCGTATCTCTTTGTTTCTAAGAAATTTCAGTTAAGTATTCCCATTGACAAAATTTTGATTCCTAACCTACTATTGATTAAAATTAACAATCATCAAATCCTTTTTACAGAAAAGTAACCTATTAGTTACTCTCAAAAATATAAAAGATGAAACATTCTTCGTTTGAAGTATTTTGAAGTCAGTTGAAAACTCGATATTCGTTCGATTGAAGGGCTTTGAAAGTACGTTAATGCATTCTAATATTTACTTTGCTCTTTCAGAGAAATGAAATGAAAAGAATTGTGTTTGTCTTTTGACGTCAAATGAGATGCTCTTGAGCAATTCTTTCTGATGTTTAATACATTCGAAGCGAAAGTATTTGAGCTCGGAATTTTCATAAAACCATCAATAAAATACGTTGAAATCATTTTTTTTAAAGTTTCCTATTATGATTTTGGTAAAATCGAGGTCTCAATGGTCTGTAATAAAACCAAGATAATAACAAAATCGATAAAACTCTCGTTTCTTCTTTCTTTTCTCTATCATTTTTTTTTTAAATACAAGGGTTGTCGAAATGAGAGTCGCAAATTTATGTGAATATTGTTCTGAAATAAGATTATCTTAGCTACATTTGTAAAAATTTGTTTGAGGTTTAAATATCCTAACGTGAAATCTCATGTGTGGTTCACTATATTATTTTAGCTGACCTCTAAGGACTGGAAAAATTTTTTTTTTCCATAAATACAAAATATTTTTTACACGTATTCTTCGGCAATGTATCTGTCGCATAAAAACAGAATTAAATGCAATAAAAATCCCTTTTACAATGTTGCGGATATCTAAAAAAAATGAATTAATACTCAAAGAAGACAACAATTCTAAGTAGAACCAATAAAATTGTGTACCACATTGCACTTACGTGGTGCGACGTTTGAAAAAATGAATGGTAGCGTGAGAATCAAGAAATTAAATAATTGAGATTTATTCACGTCACAGCTATAAATTACAGTAACGTAAAATCCTGCGTATAACGCGCACTGTTTGAACACGAAAAATAAGATCGAAACTTAAGGGTGCGCGTTATACGCCGGCTGTAAAAAAACGATAGCTTTAAAAATAACAAAAGAGACGAGCATTAAAAATTTTTTTAGTTCTACATGTATCGAAATGCTGTTTGTTTAAAAGAAACGACTTGCCTTATGAGCTAAAAGAGTTTATGGTGTTAATTATTGCACGATAATTAAATTATATTAGAAATGAAATAAATTTAGATCCATTTCTGAAATGGAAAATATTGAACATCTTTATTTCGCTCACTTCGTTTATTTTTATTTCCCTATCTGGTTCTACAGTTCTAAAGCAACTCATTGTATCTATCATACGATATTTTTAGATATATTGCCAGATACAACAGGATAAAAGACTACTAATCTGAACTGAAAAATATTGACATTAATTATTTCTCTGGCAATTAGAACTAAATACACTACTTCCAGCAAAGTTCTCGTTGAAAGAGTAATAACATACCCAAGCTCATCTGTCTTCCTTCATCCATCAACACCTGTTACTACAAGTTGCAGTTCTAGAAATCAAAAATCTGGGATAATACCTCGAATAAATGAATAAAACATAAAAGCAATGTATACAAATATTTCAGATTTTTTCGTCAAAAAGTGGGTGCGCGTTATATGGCGAATATACCTAAAAATTAAAAAAAAATTCAGCTTGAAAGTATGGGTGCGTGTTATACACCGGTGCACGTTATACGCCGGATTTTTCGGCATATACATTTACATTGAAGTTATTCATACTATTGATTATTTCAATAACCCCGGACTGGGAATGGTTGACTCATCCCTTCAGTGGGTCGATAAATGAGTACCAAGCTTGCTTGGGAACTTCACACTGGGGATTTCACGTCAGACTGACCATCTGACCGGAACATCTGCTCATTCACCTCAGGGCCCAAATTCACATATACTGAGTTGGGCACTGTAGGCCTTGCCCCTCATAGGCTGTTGCACCACTGAGTTAAGATAATTTCAGTACTAAAGAATGTTATTTGTGAGAGAGGAGTTAAACACAATCGATCTTCTCGCTGTTTCCAACGGAACTGTCTTCTCCACTGTCGGGGTGGAACGGTTCACATTTCTGACACCTCGAATTACACCCGGAGTTCCGGCTTGCAAGTGTGTCAGCCTTTGGGTTTCTCATGGTCATTGGTTTCGGCGTGGTGTCAAATGAAAGGACTCCGCAATATTTAGGAGTGCACGTCTGCATAGGAACAGTGTTGTTTTGTGGGGCGCAAAAACGTTACAGTGGAAACTTGATTCTTGCATATCAACCATCTCTTCAGGCTGTGTACTGAACACTTGAAACTGTGAAACACTTTATTGATTTATCATGTTAATTTAATTTTTTAAGATGATAATTTGTATCCATAATATGTCAAGTGGTAAAAGCCGTATAGGACTCTATACAAGGTGATTCATAAGGAAGTATATACTTTCCAGATGCTGTAAGACAATAACAATCAAACACAAACACCACCTCTGCGAACTGTAAGGTAGATGTACTCTTAAAGTTTGTGTCACGCCCCTGACGGAAGTGACGTAGGATATAGTATCAGTGTGTGTCATGTGACCATTCAGTGAAAATGGCGGCGTTTGCAGTGGAAAATGCTTTTTGTGTTCTTGAAGTGAGCAGAATGTCACAAGAGCCACTTTTTGCGACATATTAACTCTTTGGTTGATGAAACAGTTGCATGGCGATATTGACAGCTTCACTCTCCAATTGGTTGGTGCTCCACTACATTGGTCGCCGAACGTGCGAGATTACCTCGATAAACATCTCCCTCACCAATGGCTTAGACCAGTGCTCCGCAACCTTTTTATCGGTGCGGACCGGTCAACGTTTGATAATTTTACTGCGGCCCGCCGAGAGTGGGACACGTTGATTGTTTATATTTTAAATTGTTTTGGTTTAACAATTTTAATTTAGTTACATTTATATAAATATGCCTTCAGAATAAAATATAGTTACACCAAAAATGAATAAAAGTGATTTAACGTGGAATATAAAGTGATTTCCGTTGAAAGTTGCGCAAATCCGAGAGAAATGCACCACTTTAAATAAAATGTCAATATTTTAATGTTCTTTAGGCGGCCCGGCACCATTTGATCCGCGGATCGGTACCGGTCCGTGGACCGGGGGTTGCGGATCACTGGTTTAGACGAGTCGTGGATTACAACATGCCCCTTACCCTATACAAAACAATCGTGTGTATAAAATTTCAGTTCAACTGAATGTTTTAAAACGTGAGAAAAAAATCTTTTAAAGTTTTGACCCAAGTCGTTAAAAGTGAAATCAACGCCAAAATGGTCACTAAGTCGCAAAAAATGATGCCAACGTGGCTGTATTTGTAATTCTTTGAATAATTAGTTTTAATCAATTAATTTTTATTAATTTCATTAAATTATTGTATTGTCATCCAAAATAATCATGTATATAAAGTTTCAGCTCAATCGAGCGCTTTAAAATGTATTTTATTAACGATTGAAAATTTCACCAAGATAAATAAATAAATATATAGAGAGTGCGACCTAATAGTGTAGGAATTGAAAAATTGTATTTACAGCTTTAAAAACTGTTTTCCACTAGAGAAAACTGCATATATAAGAAAGAAAATTACAAACCTCTTCTGTGTATAATAAGAAACATATACTTTAAAGTATTCGTGGAAATTTTTTTAAGTTGTAAGTAATTATATTTTTTTGAAGAAAAAAAACTCGTTTATTAAAACAGCGTATCTCTGTTGTTTTTTTATTCCAGAAGAATTCTTTGGTAAAATGCAACATTTTTTCGCATTCCACAGATGCTTGCGTTTATTCGAACCACTTCTCTCGAGAACTTTCTCAGAAGAAAGGCACAGGAAGTTTTCTTTCCGGTATTTTTGGACATCTTTCCGACTATCAGCGTCGTTATTAAAAATCGACTTCGTTCTTGAAAAGAAACAACGTAGTCTTTGAAAAGTCCAGAAACCACAACTCTTAAGAAAATTAAACTAGTTAAAAAAAGTTTTCTTGAAAATGTTTATGCAAAACATATAAAGACTGTGTGTGAAGCCTTCAAAGACTTATAATGAGGTCGCTTGAGTTGAGTTTAATTTTAATCACTGATACAATTGTCTATGTTTAAGTATCCATGTTTGAGCAAATGAAAAGTGAGAAGTTTGGCTTAACCCCTTAAAGCACATACTTTTTAAAAAAAATCAGCAAAAAAATCAATTTTTTTTTTATGTAAGAAAACACATTTTAGAGCCTTGTCTTGGCAAAAAATGCAAAATAAATCAAAATTTTTATTTAAATTTTGGATTTTGATCCACATTACAGAGATAAGAGCCAAATAATGTAATCTCGCACGTAGATCGATTTTTATTATCTTTCTCTTCGAATTGCTGTTTCGGAAGAAAAAAAAACACCCTAAAAACATTTTTTTTTATCAGTACAAATATTTATTTATACTTTTTCAACAGAAATAATAATAACAATAGTATTTATTTTTAAAAAATTATTCAACCTTTTCTTTTGTATGATATATTTGAATGCTAGTTGCAGCACTTAGCCCAACATAACAATTATTACACACATAAGGACTTGTTCCTTTTCCTTTGCTATTCCTTTTAACACAACACAAGACACAATATTTTATGGGAGCTTTTTTTGATGTGTTAGTGGAATAAAACTGTGAGAATGGCGTTCCGTTAGTCGTGGAATTCCAGAGGTTTTTGTGGTCCATCCGATTTTTTTTTATTTGTATCACTATGATAGTTTTGAATAAGTCTTTCAACAAATTTGCTTTTTAAAATCTAAATTCTTTTTTCATCACAGTTTTTTTTTTATAAGTAACATATGTTGTTTACTCACTAGTTCACTACACATATTTCACACTAAAAATTCACGCCACAAATTAAATGGCTGGGACTCTTTTGAGAAAGAATTTTATTCGAGTGTTCTCCATACGCTCTCTCACACACCCAAAGTTTACACATACTCTGAAAACTATACACAATAGCGCCCTCTCGAGACAAATATTCACTTGTTATTTGGGGCATCAAAAGAATTATTTGCACAACACTTAACATCTGTGTGTCCAAATGCTAATGTCTAATAAAAAATCATAAAATATAAGAAACTATGGTCTTTATCTAAATTTAAGAAATAACGATAACGGATCGCAGTCAGTCTCACGACAGCAGATGGCGTTCACTTTTATTCGAGTGTGAAAATTACAACAGCAGAAAATACGATCCAGCTCGATTTACGTCGAGTGTGCACAGTTTCGCCTGTCCAGTGCGCTTGAATAAACTCGAGTACACACGTTGAGGCGTTAATTAATGCTACACTAAAAGTTGAAGACTTTTTTTATTCTGAACCACGATCAGTTGAAAATGACAGCATATGAAGTTGTTTCTTACTCTCCAGATTTTCGCACTACAGCAAAGTATTATAGAATTATATTTACAATATTCATCATTCCTCGCGATTATCTCCGTGAGGAAAGGGATTTGAACACTTAACCTTTCTACCCAGATAAAGATTGTCATTATAGAGAATTGATAATTGATTTATCGGTTGTTTAATATCGATCTACAAGTCTCTATTTTGTTGACGTACTTTGAACCTTCTAGTTTTAATCATGGTCAATGTGTGAATCAGTATGTCTCTTTCCTAAATTCCACACCCCACCACGCGAGTAGTTTTAGATAATCAGTTATATTTAAGCAGACACATTCCATCATTTCATTCGCTGAGTCTTGGTTGGAATGAAAATTCTAATCCTTGACAATCGTGGTAATTAGTGGTTACGATTACCAACTTGTGGCCGGCTTGGTTTGTATGCAACAGTGTTGCCGAAGATCCGCTGTGTGTAGAGGGGCCAGCACACGTTAAATCTACCTAGGCTCAAAGTCCTCACGTTGGCGTGGTGTAAATTTAGGAGAAGAGAGTGCCCGTGCACTTGACAAAGGCTTAAAATTATGCGATCCGTCGCCGTCGTGTTGCTTTATATGCAACGGTAATAAACCCTCACTCACTCCAATCCTTAACTCGCGCCTTGAGAATGGTAGCTGTGAACCTTGCGCTAAGAAATTGAATTAGATAAACAATTTTAATTAAATGAAATTAAATCAGGGTCTGAATAATTTCATATAAAACATCTCATTCTTTCTTGAGAGGTTTGGTATAATTAACGTCGAACTAGATATGTATAATATGTTGTTGGTGTCATACACAAGAGAAACTTAAGACTTAAAAAGTTAATATGGCTACCGTTGACACGACCATAAAACAAATCAAGCAGGAGGAACAAAATCAAACTCGTTTCAAAACTTTCGTTGTAATAAAATATTATTTTTTTAAATTCTTGAGTTAAAATGAGAAACAGAATAGAAACGTTGAATAAAATTTATTTTCAGTTGGAAATATGCTTTTTAAAACTCAATCCAAAGCAATTCTTTTATATCGAAATTCTCTAATCCTACAGAATACGAGACCAACTCTGCCCGGGTCCTCGGCCTCAGGGAGGAAATCATCTCATTCTCGACTCAGCCTTAATGGATCATGATCCGAATAATTTGAATCTCTAAATGTTATTATTCTCTGACATATTTTCCGAAAAATTGCAAATTTCAAACTGTATGCCAACTGGCAAGACTGTGTTATTATGTAATGGCAGCCGTCCATGTCTAGACCCAGGATTACCATCCTGCACCATCATAACACATTTAATCGAATGGTGGCCGACTCTCCAATCCTAATCCAAACTGGGACGTTTCAAGGCATGAGCCAATTGGTTCTGAGCCCAGGGCCTCGGCCTCAGTAAGATCATGATACACACAATTTTAATTGTCAATGTTATTCCAGGACATATTCTCCAAAAAACTGGAATTTCGAACTATTTGCCAACTGTTAATAGTGGCAAGACCACATTATTATGTTATGTCCGTGTCTAGGCTTAGGCTTATCGTTAATCATTTTCATTTAGTCGAAAGTCAGCAGTCGGTCGAGTCTGTTTGTGCTTATGTTTGAGAGATTGTGAGTCACGCACATTTATTTGCTGCGGGTTAACGTTTGCACAGGGTTGGGCAAAAAAAACTCTCCTGTTTCAAAGGGCAATTACAAATAAACAAGACAAGATACAGAGAAAAGTCTTTTATTGGTGACAACAAATACGATGTCATTTTACATTAATTGGTTTTAAAAATTATGCCCTCTAAATGGCGTCCTAAAATGGTAATACATTGACGAAGTCTTTCCCGAAAGTTCTTCAGAACATTTCCCCTGGCACTATTTTGGTTTTCTCTGACGAGACCCACTTCCGCTTGTCAGGTACTGTGAATAAACAAAATTTTCGCTACTGGACAGCAGAAAACCTTCAGCTGCTTCACCAACGACCACTTCACAGTCTTCGTGTGACAGTTTGGTACGTTGTTGCAAAATTTGGTGTGCGGGGTCCTTATTTTTTCGAAGGAGATAAACTAAACTATGGATAACTTACGGGAAAGATTGCATCAACGTGTTACCATTGGAGGATGCCATTTAGCGGTGATGGTTTTTAAAACCAATTAATATAAAATGGCATCGTATTTGTTGTTCACAAATAAAAGACTTTTCTCTGTATCATGTTTTGTTAGTTTGTAACTGCCTTTGGAAACAGGGGAGGTTCCCCCTCCCCCGTATGAATATTAGACAACGTATACTATGTACCAGGGGTGGGCAGTAAGTCGATCACGATTGACCGGTTGACATCCAAGACATTTTGGGGTGACCACCTGAAGATAAGCAGTTAGTAATTATGTACTGAAATATTCAAGATTGGCTGACAGTATGCAGACTAAGTCTTCTACTGACTATAAATATGAGCACTAACTTTAGATTAAAATGTTTTGTTTTTGA
The DNA here is from genome assembly GCA_019973955.1 of Trichonephila inaurata madagascariensis. Classification (NCBI taxonomy): domain Eukaryota; kingdom Metazoa; phylum Arthropoda; class Arachnida; order Araneae; family Nephilidae; genus Trichonephila; species Trichonephila inaurata. The sequence continues at coordinate 213,205 of BMAV01009547.1, read as the reverse complement.
ATGCATTTTGAATTGTTTTATAACAAATGCATCATTTGTTATATTATTATATTTGTGGCTATTATTATTATGTTTGTGTATTTTGCATTTTGCTTTAACCCTTTATCTACCGCATTATGATTAACTGCAGTTTTTTTCATGCAATATATATATATATTTTTAATAACTTCATTGAAAATTAAGGGATATACAAAAACAAAATACTCAACTTTGGAAAATTTTTTAATCCGTTAGATCTAATTAATTAATTAAAGCTATTCAACTGTAAAATTAATTATATACACTGTTCACTTAAAATAAATAGTCAAATCGTTTTCTAAGGTCTTCATTAACATGCAAAAAATAAGACAATTACCTTTTGAAATTAACTACTTTTTCTGAACAAAAATGCTAATCTTCGCAATCCGATCAAAATGTCAGCTGAAAACGCAATTTCTGCTATAAAACGTTCCCCCTTCCCTACTTAAATGCTCATCATAGAACCCGCGCTTCCATATATCTTGGAAGAGTGGATTTAAAAGAATATTCCTGCTAAGTATCGTCCGAGTATTCATAAAAATGGTTATTCTATGTAATTTTAAAATGAGAGTCGTACTTATATAAGTACCGTCGGTAGATAAAGGGTTATACGTGGTCTTAAAAGTACAAATTTATTTTATTGT
>BMAV01009547.1:162849-174746 GCA_019973955.1 Trichonephila inaurata madagascariensis | reverse complement strand
AAAAGCAGCAAAATATTTCAGTCCAATTGTTTAAATAAAGCTCCTACATTTCTTTTCCCCTAAGAATAAACCTCGCGAGTTTGTGTTTTGGGGATTCGAACAGATGATGATGCAAGAAATATCGAGTAGTTTCGTGTTCCAAAAAAAGATCAGAAAATCGTCTTAAATCTGAAGAAATCATGAGAGATCCATCGTGTTTTCTATATTGATCGAAAAAGGAAACATTCCTCACATTTTTCTATTATCTATGGTGGAATGTATAGTTTAAGAATACATATAAGTTTTTTTAGTGTATATGTGTAGCTCGTATATTCCCCGAATATATTTTAATATTTATGCAGTAATGTACTTGGTATACATATTCTCTTTATATTTTAAACTAATTAAGCTAAAATTAAGAATTTTCTGGAATAATTAAAAACAGATATTTAAATATAATAAAACGAAAATAAATATTCAATGCGTAAAACAATGATATTAAAAAAGAGATATAATTTTTTTTTAAGATCCAAACACCACTGGTTGCTGTAGTAACACAAAAATAATTGCTTTTCTGCTGTTAGTAGTTTGTAACACAGAAATAATTGTGTTACTCTGTTCTATGTTCTGCTCTGTTCGTATAGTAAAATATAAATATCTTTTTTAAAAAAAAGTTAGTTTTTTTAAATAATTAAGAAATTTTGTAATATAGTGGTCATTTAATATACTTCGACAAACACAGAATAGTTATCTAAATAATTGAAATAAATGTCGGGCGCGAACTTTGCATTGGATAAAAAAAGTTTACATTTTGAATGTTTCCATAAAAACACATTTAGAATCTGTACCGTAATATGATTTTTATTTACACTACACTCCTCTCTGGGAACGGAACTCGATATTTGAGAAAACTTGGTTAAATTATATAAGGATGAGGTTACTCTATTGGCATCTTACTCTTCAAATTTCCAAACCACGCCAATTTGAGGGTTTTCATCATCGACGGATTTATAGTGCATTAGCTCCTCAACACGGTGGTTCTTCAGAAGAACCAGGATTAAACCCCGACTCAGTAACGTCAGCTTCTTGTTCGTGACCATGACCACTTGGCTACCGCGACCGCATTCTGAGCTCGAAATACAAGATGAAAGGGGGATTCATAATTGCTTCACAGTTTTTATTTTTTACAACTCTGGGTGAACTAACAGCCTTTACGTTTTTATAGGTTTTAATGTGAGATGTTATCTCGAACCCCATCGAGACCAAATTTTCAAAGGGAAAAAAATGAACCTATTCCTCTTAATCCATTTTATATTCTTCCGTTTTTTTAGTAATTTTAATAAATTCTTTGTGTGGCTTCCATCCCTCTTTCTCTCAGAGACAGAAAAAATGGTTCCAAATTGCGCCAACAACTCATTTTTCAAAACAGAAAAATATTAACAAAAACCACTCTCAAGAAAAGTTGCTTTTTCTCCTTTGAACTTAGGTTGCAAAGTTAACCCGAATGTCATGGAAGCTTAGTGGTCATGGTCACGCTCTGGTGACCTGGGTGTCACTGAGGACCCGACTTGTAGAGGGGCTGTGATGCACGTTATATCTGTCTAGAGCTTAGTCCTCACGTTGGTGACGTAGACGAAGTGGCGAGAAAGAGTTCAAGGAGAATGCTTCCCGCGCGCGCGACTCGTATAATCCCCCATAATATAAAATATTTATGCAATAATTTAATATTATTGCATCATTAGTAAGATTTTAATTTTTAAATTGTATTTCTCATTTCTCTTAAAGTTTTTTCCACCTCACACAGGACAAGCGCCCCCCATAGTCCCACATACTACTTTCATGCACTCCCCTGGGCAGCCAATGAGAGTCATTTTCCTCATCCACTTTCGACCAATCAGAGAGCAGTTTCTCAGTTCTCTCTTAAACAAATAACTTCCAGCTCCAACCAGTCTTTCTCAACGATAATTTTCGAACGAATTGTTAGGCATGCCTCCTCTCCTAGGATTTTATCAACTCAGCCAATGACCGTGAAGCTATTCAGAGCCTGGTTAACTCCACCTTCATCGTTTCCACATCTTAGGATTCAGATATAGGTATGAGTATTTTTTTATAAGGGTCTTTGTGACAAGGACTGCGTTGCAGTATTAAGTAAAAAGTATTTTATTTCCGATAGAAAGATAACAAGATATATATATATATAGGGAGAGTGTGAACTAATCAGAGTATGGCAACGAAGATGGAGCCTACAATATATATTCCTCTAATTCGTCAAGACTTCCTTACTACACATACAATAACGTTCTATTTTACCACAACAGATTTTAATTAGAAGTGTAACCTTGACACCCTTAACATCTCCCATCCCTCTCCCTTATTTATTACAGACCCATTTGCTTCTATTGTACCTAACACTCAAAGAAGAAACGATAATCGGATCTTCTCAGTCCGACTTGAAATCATAAATCTTTCTTAAGGCATAATTAATCGTCTCCGAAGAAAATACAATTACTACGAAAAGGAGGAAGTGGTATTTAAATTCTGTATAACCATACCCACACACAAGATGACGAATTTATTCCGCAGATGTTGAATAGTAACTCTTTCTAAGTTTCTCAAATGAATATTAAATGCTCACACGGAAATAGGGCACGGGAAAGGTTAGATTGTATAGTCCAGAGTGAGGGGGAATTTGTCATTCAGTGTAATCAAATGTTGATTGGTTCTCGAAAAGTGCATATTTAATGTCGTTTCGCTGGCAATAAATTAATTAGGTGCGAAAATGGGTCAATTGTACTAATTTAGTCGGATGCCTTCGTTTGTTGGTGAACTGCAAACGCGAGACATTGGCTTCTTATAAGGTCGTTCGCTGTTAAATAAATTGTGGAGTTCCTTGTTCTTTATTGTTTGTCTTTCCGTTGCCACGGAGCAAATAAAAATGACGGTTAAACGGAATGATTCTTTTTTTTTTTTTCTATGTTTCTGAGAAGGGTACCTAGACAGCTGCCGATTATTGCTTTTTTTTACTTATTCATGAGGGTTTTTTTTCTCTAGAGTTTTGTTTGGGCAGTTGAGGACAATGCTTCTTCTCAAGAACGCTTAGAAATTGATTTTTTTTAACTATGCAGAGCATAAAACGGCAATCTACGGCACGTGTGCCACATGTGGCACTCGGAACAATTCTCAGTGGCACTCTGCATTACTATACAAATTTGTCAATTTTTGAGTGGATTGAAGTTGATAAATTTGTAATGGACATTATTTGACAAACATCTTCTGAATGATAGACATTTACGGAATTACGAAAAAATCTGAAGATAACTCTAAAAGATAAATTTACAGCTATTTTATAAACTATTGAAAGTCATTTCTGGGAAGATTTAATTGTTTGAAGAGAGAAAATTGCACGTGCTCTGCTTTCCGCTTTTGGGTCAACGTATTTAAAAAATCTTTCCTCATATGAAACATATTTCGAGTCCCCAAAGAAATTGTTTAATAACTGAATGCTCAGAATCGTGTCAAATTGAAAGTCGCGCAGTACACACCTGATTTTGCGATATGAAAGTCGAGCACTAGGTGCGAATTAAAATTTTTATTTATCTTTTTATTTAACTTTAATGAAGGGAAATAAGTATATCTTATGTTGTGTGTCTATTTCTTAGTGTTTAGTATAAATATGTTTAAAAGTACATAATATATTTAAAATTTCAATTTTTTTTATTTTTGCTGAAGAAATATAGTTATTTTTATTCTGTTTATTTTTAATATATGATAAACTTACTAATCTATATCAGAGGTTCTCAAACTTTTTTGTCTCATAGACCCCTTGCCATGTTTTTCGGTTTGGGGTAGACCCCTACTTAATTAATATTGAATTTTTGCAAATTTATCAATTTAAATGTTTTTTGACAGCTAGTACTACTGCTACTACTTTAAAAGAATTAAATTTATAACTAATGAAGTATCGAGTTAAAAGTTTAAGAAGCATATATGTTAATTAATTAAATTAAAAATTAATTAATATATAAAATAATTGTTAAATAAAATAACCAAACAAAACACAATTGATTTTAATGGGAGGGATGAATCTGGCCCTACAATAACATGTTTTCAACATTTAGTATCAATCTTGTCAAGTTTAACCTTAAATCTCCTGTGTTAGTAGTGTCCAGTCTCTTTTTTGTTTTGGAGATTGGCAACTGCGCTAAAACTCCTCCTTACTAGGAAAAATAATTTTAAAAAAACTTCCTCACTATATTCCATTATTCGGGACAAACAACAGGTTTGCTTTTTTAAAGCCAAAATTGCTGGCATCCGTTTCTAAACTTTAAAATCTTCATTGGTGCATATCACGATCAGTTTCTGTTATCATGTGACATTTTTTTTGTCAATATGACCATATAAATTCATTGCCTACTGTGGGATTACCACAGTCAAAGCCTTCTCAAACCTGGTTTCAAAATCTGAATAAAAGGCAATTAAATGTTGAACGTAGGTTAAAACGAGCTGACAAATTGTCTGGGTTAATTTGAGAAAATTCCGGACCTCCACTATTATACTTTAGTTTAACTCTCGATAAAACGTTGAAATGGTTCCTGTTTTTAAAAAAAATATGCTGTCACCTTGTACTGGCAAATTAACCTCATTAAATTTAGTAAATAAATCTGCTAAATAAGTGAAATTTGGTTTCCATTTGATTAAATTTTCTTTTAAAATTAAAGTCACGATCTAGTTTAATGAGAGCCAATATCACATAGACCCCCACTTACACCTCATTGATCCCCAAATTATTTTTTTGTTGACGTGGACCCCTTGCAGGTGGTCATAGACCCCCTTTGGGTCTATATAGGCCACTTTGGGAATCACTTATCTTTAATATTGACTTCTATTTTGTATCTCTGCATGTATTTTCACGGAGATCGAATTCTTTCAAAAATCTCCTAATGTGTGGTACGCTGTATTCTACTGGTAGATTCGTGTGGCACGCCACAGCTGAAAGGTTGCCGGTCCCTGTTGTAGAGAATAACGTACGGAGTTAGAAATTATAAATTCTGTAAATTGAACAAATAAATGTATAACTTTCATCACACTATGTTAATTTCAAGATATAAATTATTATGAATATTTAATTATTTTATTATTATGTAACACAATAAGAATATTCCAGGATTCTTACCAATTTTTACAACCAGTTAAATTCTTTCTTTTAGTTTTAAACAATTTTCCGGAAAGGATTCGATTCAATAAAAATAAATATATTAATTTATTACCAGACTTGAGATAGCAGAGTTTTGTTAAAAGGAAATAAGTCTCAGTCAGTCATTTCTTCAAAGAAAAACTCTGTTCAGATATTAAACTTCCTTTTTATTGAAGTCAAAGATGGATAAACTTTCTTAGGAGCAGTGAATGTTTATGAAAGTCGCATTATAAAGCAATATGATGGTTATTGGCGATTCTGATCATATTGTCAGATGACCAATATGACACTTGAGCTCAGGGGCGTAACGGAGAATATTAGGGCAAAGTCAGATTTTGGGCCCCAAGCCCAAGTAGTGACGTTTGCAAAGTGGAGCTATTCTAACTCAAAGTGCCAGTTGGGCTAAATGGGACAAACCCGAGTTAGAGAGAATAAACTTCACAGATGCCCATTGTCACAGATTGCCGATTCTAGTGTAATTTTCAGCATTCGATTGAAGTTCAGAGTTATTAAGGTCCATCACCAACAGCGCTAATGTAACTTTTAAATTCATCATTGACGAATGATAAATAAATCTAAAAATATTTCTATTGTGAGAAACTTCCCCCCAAAGTTTCTCTTTCACTGTCTTCCCTACCTAAGGGTGTGGGAGGAATGAAAGCAGAACCAGAGAATTCCATAATCACAACTATTTATTTAGTCAAACAAACTAGCCAACAACAATCTATTCCCGAAGGGATTTCAAATGAGTAGCACGGAGAAAGCAATGATTACTAAGCAAATATGTGGAATCAACTTATTTAACTCAACGCGTAATCTATCGTTGATTCCGAACATCACATCTCTTTATTCAACTCAGTGACAAAACACTTAATCTTTGCATGCGAAAGTAAACCTCTTTCAGTCTTAACTACGTAGCGAATATAGCTGATTCCTACCTCCTTCTCTAGAATTACAAAACTCTGACTTTATATAGTTGAACGAATCTGAATATTACGGTTTCTTCTTGAGAGGGATGACTGTGAATTAAACGCGAATGCTAGCCCAAAGATTCCCCAAGAGGATTAGTGTGAGGACGAGTATAGATTCATCACACCATGTTTCTTAAAAACCCGACGGTTCTCAAGTGAGAGAGAATTATTAAAATGGACGTATAAATATTTTCAAAAATCGGAGGAAAATGAATTTTTGCAATTAAAAAAAATGTTATTTTTTTCCTTACTCGGATGTACTTTATAGCTTTTAAATCGATACATGAGTCAAAGTTTAAAGAGAAAGATAGAATTTCCATAGAATTAACTTTACATTCATAAATTCAAAATATATTGATAAGTAAATGAATTTAATTTTAATTTAATGTGGTATATTTATAATCGGCTTTAAGGCCATCTCTAGATAGTGTTTGTATTAAAAAAATCATGAATATATTTTCAATTAAACTGAAACAAATTACATATGAGTAGTTTAATTCGAAAAAAAATTAATCCAAAATATATACTCGCATAAGGTTTGATACATGTCTGTGATTGATCTGGTTTTAATGGTACATTACTAAGCTCCGCCGGTATATAATTTTGTGCTTTCTTGCAGGTGATATTTCTAAGTATTAGATATATTGTATCATATATTATTCAACAAATTCAAACTTTTCCTACATCTGCTACAAATTAAGAGTTTGTATAAGAATTGGAACTTATCTAAATACTGACAAAGGGTATTTTTTTTTTTTTTTTTTTTTTTTTTGCAGTCCTGTTATTTTGTATCGGGTTGAGAATAACGGCAAAAATTTGAATTGCGATGAAAAATAAAAATTGACATTTCAAAGAATGATTCCATTCCTGATTGGTTCTATTTTATTTTATACATAATTTATTTAGAAAAAAATCATTCTTGTTTACGGCAATTTATGTGCTATTTCATTGAGTTTTCTCCACTAGAAACATCTAAACCTGTAGAATGGATTTTTTTCTTAACGTATACCAATCGTTCTTTTCAAGAAAAGGGTCTATTATAAGAAAACATTAGATTTTTAAAAAAACTGAAAAACACGCTTTTATAGTGAATCGAACTAAAAAAAAAAAGACAATTCTTAATATAAGAATAAAATGATTTACGAGAAAATCAATGTCATCGATGTAAAAGAGAGGGGTGCTCTATTTTAATTTTGTTATAAATTCTTACTAGTTCTATTCCGAAATGCTGAGTTAGTGTAAAAATGTAGTACTAAGCACCCTACGTAACCACACAATAGCATTAATTTTTCGTTAATCATTTTATTCTATGAATATTTTTTTTTTATTTTTTAGTTCAATTCACTATAAAAACGTGTTTTTTAGTTTTTTTTTTAACTATAATTTATTTTTTATTTTTTAATTCGATCTACAATAAAAGCCTATTTTTTTTTTTTTTTTTTAGTTTTTAAAATTATCATTTATTCTTTGTTGAATTTATCTTTGAGTTTGATATTTGGAGCCGGAATTATGTGGCTGCTGGAATTAGTCTTGCTCTTTAATGGATATTAATTAATGGGTCTGAAGGGTATTTATTCTCTCCATTTACGGGGCCTCGGATGAGTCCCATATCGTTATATTTCAAAGATTCCGTCTCTATTGATATACAGGTCTAACTAATAAAAGCGTGTTAAGAAGAAATATTAAACTTCAATCGTATTATCGCCTTTTAAACGTATTGCTATAATGTTAATTCGTATCATCACTTTTAACATATTGCTTTATCAAAATAAAAAAAATATTTAGCAGTTAGAACATACATTCATCACCTTTTAAACGTATTGCTATAATGTTATTCACATGCACGAGTCTTTTTTCTTTATTTCCATTTTCATAAAAACTACGCACCCACCCTACCCTTTTTCACATAAAAAACACTTTTTTTTGTTTTATTTGTACTAACCACAAACCTGTTCGTGGTTTTAGGGTTGCTCCTTAATCTTTTAGTCGCCAAATTTAGAAAGGGCGAATGGAATTAGTCGCCAAATCTGCAAATGGTTTATGCAATTAGTCGTCAAATCTGGAAACGATGCAATGGATTAGTCGCCAAATCTAGAAATATTTAAAATCCTTATTTACGAAAATCCTGATCAGGACAATGAAACAATATTATGAAATTATTGTGTTGTCCTCGGTCCTTGACAAGTGTGCAAAATTTCGAATTAATCTGACCTATTAATGTGGGTAAAAATCGAGTTCAAAGATTCTGTTACATACAAGTGAAACTTATAAAAGTGTGTTAAAAAAGCTACTAACGTTGAATCCTTGTCCAAAATAGATATCGATGCATGGACATTTCCGAAAATTTTTGATGAATTAATTGCAAAAAAAAAAAAAAAAAAATTAAAATGAAATATATATTGTGACATCTCACGCGTCCTTTCTCTAACATAACCTCTGTGTTCTTTGACGGCCACGATTAATGGCAAATCTTTTCCAACCCAAATCCAAGAAGTGAAACGAAGGCTAGATGCAAATAAGATAACCTTTAAAAGGATAGAAGTTTTAGTGAGTACGATGGCAATTTAGAGAAAGTTCAGTTCAGAGAAGATAGAAGTGTTGACTGACGGCTTACCTAGAATCAAGACACAATCTAGCCATTCAATCAAGGTACATACCATTGTACGCCAGCCTAGAGAAATATCCGAAGTGGATTGAACGTTGAATATTCAACCAAGGTAGGAAGATTATATTCTGAACGCGAATATATTATTGAGATTGAGAGTAGGCGGATATAGTATAATTATATTGATAAGTGATCTAATTGCGCGATCTGTGTTAATTGAGACTACGTCTTTTGGTTTATTCTCACTTAATATAAGAGTTTGTTCGATATATAAGTAATTTAAGTTAAATTCTTAATAAAAGTCATATTAAGAATTCTAAAATGTCTCATCATTTCGAGAATCCCACACCTCTAACTTACGCTGAAACCCCAAGACATGGTCTACGAAGATCGGCCATGTCGCAATATATACATATACACAGTGCCGTTTTCACTTTATTTCGTGCCCTGGGCGCATAAGATCTACAGGTCCTCTTGGCACTGGCGGATCGAAATTTATGACCAGGAAATCTGGTTAAGTCCAGCTTTCTAGTCCCTGGGCCCCTGAGAGCCGGCCCTCAGGGTCCAATGGATAAACCGGCGCTGCAATGTGTAATACGAGTGTTCAAAATGAATAAAAGGTGAAGAAATCTGCTTAACGATGTATATTAAAAATATATTACCGGGTGAAAAATAATGCATCATTTACATCAGTGGTTCTCAAATCAGTTATCTCTAAGTACCGGTAAGCTATTTTATTGCGTTATTACGGACAGGTAAGATTATTTCTTCTGACGCCACAATCTTTACAGATACAAAAATGTGGAACTCACACAATTTTTTGATCACTTCATTTCTAAACCTTTACACACTTTCAGCCGTAAAACTGTAGATCAGGGGTCGGCAACCTTTTAGCTGTAACGTGCCAAACTAATCTACGAATATGATTCAGCGTGACACACGTAGGGCATTTTTGAAACAATTGGAATCTCGCGATAATGCATGCAGAGTAGCAGAATAGAGGTCAAGAATATAGATTTACAGGTTTATTATACATTAATTTTGCATAATTTAATATGATTTTCTACATAACAAGTAATATAAAAAAAATTTTAAGTCAATTCCTACTTAGATCGTCAAAGAAAAATTTTATTTTAGCTACTTTTTATTAAATAGTTACAATTAATATAAATATGTATATACATAGGGCAGAATCACAACATTAAGTAGTCATTAATTTTTATTCATTATCATTAAAGTATCGTATTGTCATTCAAAACAATCGTGTATATATGTAACATTTCAGTTCAACTCAATGCTTTAAAACGTGAGAAAATAATCTTTTCAAGTTTTAACACAAGTCGCCAAAAGGGTCACTATGTCGCCAAAAATGATGTCAACGTGGCTGTATTTGTAACTCTTTAAATAATTAGTTTTAATTAATTAATTTGTATTAATTATAAATTATTGTATTGTCATTCAAAACAATCATGTATATAAAATTTCAGCTCAATGGAGCGCTTTAAAATGTATTTTATTAACGATTGAAAATTCCACCAAGATAAATAAATAAATAAATAGAGAGTGTGATTTAATAGTAGGAATTATATATAAAATACGCAGCATAAAATATAACTATTTTTTCTACAAAAATTTTAAAAAATTAAAATAGCACGTATATAATAGGCTTTTTTAAACATATTTATTAAAATAAGAAATAGACAACATGGAATATAAGTATTTCCATTCATTATATTTAAATAAGAAGAAAAATAAAATTTTTAAAGTGAACTTAGGGCTCACACACATTTCTACTTTCACATCACAAAATCAGGAGAATAATTTGATACTTTCAATTTGACACGATTATGAGCATTCAGTTGTTAAATAATTCCTCTTTGTGAACTGATAATATTTTTCGTATGAGGAAAGATTTTTTTCTTAGATATGTAAAGGCAAAAGCGGACAGCAGAGTACACATGCATTTTTTTCTCTTCAAACAATTAATCCTGTCTCCTGCAATGACTTTCAATGGTTTACAAAATAGCTGTAAATTTATCACTAGAGTTAACTTTCAGATTTTTTTGTAATTCTGTAAATGTCCATAAATCTGAAGATGTTTGTCAAATAAGGTCTATTACAAATTTATCAACTTCCAATCACACAAAAATTGACAAATTTGTAGAGTAGTGCTGAGTGCCACTGAGAATTGTCCACGTGTCATAGTTTGCTGATCCCAGGTGTAGATAGTACCCTCAATTTAAAAGACTGGAAAATAGTGTTTGGAAACTGGCACCAGTCCATAGACCAGCGAATATTTTTTGCTGTCTGGTGGTTGGGAAACACTGATATTCACAATACATTTTGTGAATTCTTCCCTAAACAAAAATCTATTGATAAGTATATATTAAGGTATCCGACTACGTTCGGAACCGCGATTTTGCAAAAGCGCGTAAATGGATAATATTTATGATATTTAGTGTCACTTAGATTAGAATACATGTATACAATTGTTTTAAGGACATTATGACAAAAAAATTATTTAAATACAATATTTTGGCAAAAAATTAACTTAGCATAACCTTTTTTCCAAATGTTCTCCTTTTGTGAAAAATGCTTCTATTGTAAAAATATTTTGCCTGTATTCCGCTCAGACCTCTCTACAGAGGCTCAACTAGAACTTTTGAAATGCATAACTCGGAAGTCGGTTTATCTATGTTTTACGACAACAGAAGGGAGACATTTTAAGAAAATACTCCGATGATTATTTTAAATAGTTGTAACTCTGAAAATAATTTGAATTTTTCAAAAATTATAGTTGAGCCTCTGTACAGAGGTCTGAGTTATATACAGGCAAAATATTAATACAAGAGAAGCATTTTTTACAAAAGGAGAACATTTGGAAGAAAGGTTATTCTAAGTTAATTTTTTGCCAAAATATTGTATTTAAATAGTTTTTTTTTGTCATAATGTGCTTAAAACAATTGTATACATGTATTCTAATCTAAGTGACACTAAATATCATGAAAATAATCCATTTATGCGCTTTTTTAAAATCATGGTTTCGAACGTAGTCGGATACCTTAAAAACTGCAAAACTTCTTTAACCAGTTAACTGTGATCGACGAGTATACTCGTCATAGAGAAGTTGCAGGACTTTGTGTCATGA
>BMAV01009547.1:125963-162479 GCA_019973955.1 Trichonephila inaurata madagascariensis | reverse complement strand
GGACTTTGTGTCATGACGAGTATACTCGTCAGGGAGAAGTTGCAGGAATTTGTGCCATGACGAGTATACTCGTCATGCGTAAGAAGTATTGACTATTGGCTGCTTAAATAGGAATTTTTGAGGAAAACAAAACATATTCTCATTTTACAAGATGTTAAGAATATTTTGAGGCCAGGTCGGAGAAAAACAAATAAATAAAAAATATCAAAAATTTAAGATGAACTCATGTGTCCCCGTATGCATCGAGTGAAACAGCGCATAAGTTCGCATAACGAATTTATTTCTGCGCGATGATAATGTGCTGGTCATTGAGTTAGTAAGATAGATGTATATTCAACCATAGACTTTACCAATACGCACCTCGCGTATGGGGCTTCGGACTGTAATGGGCGTGATTGTACTCCTGTGTCATAAAAATAGTTGTTTCGAAAGAGCTACCATAAACCAAGATCGATCTACAGGCCCCCTTAGAACTGGTGGATTGCAATTTATAACCAGAAAATCTGGTTAACTTCAGCTTATCCGGGTCCCTGCCCTAAGCACCCCATGGATAAACCGGCACTGCTGAGTTGTATAGATAGCGATTCTTACTCACCAATCCTATGTGATTCTGTTCTGCCTCAATCAGATCATTATCCGAATAATTTTAGTCTTCGTACGTTTTTCCTGAGAGTATTCTCCAAAAAAAATGGATTTTCGAACTATTTGCCAACTGGTGCAATGGCATGACTGCATGATTACGCCATATCTGTTGTTCATGTATAGGCCTAGGCCTACCATCATACACCATCATTATTCATTTTATAAAAAAAGGAGGGCAGTCAGTAGAGTCTATGTCTAGATTTGTGAGATTGTGAGTCACTCATATTTATTTGTTACGAGCTACCGCTTGTACAAGAAAGCGACAACGTATGCTTTATAAAATTGTCTACTTAAAAAGATTCCTCGAGGGGTCTATTTTTGCACATGGGCCCAAGAAGAAGTGTTAAGACGTTACTGATTCCAAATCTTCTTTTTGTGAGTGTGTGTATGCCCTCTTTCACTCTTGTAAGTTTGTCGCGCCAGTAATGAATCACTTCGTGTATAAATTTCAATATTTATAGGGTTCACTAATTATTCAATTCTAATTATAATTCAAAATTGCTTTCTCTCGAAAATGATGAACTATGTAATGTTGTCAGTCTGGTATTCGACCAAAACATAAATCAACAGACATTGCTTTTTGAGAAATCATATTTAGATTTATAATTCTTATCAGCAAAATCTTGTCCAACAGAAACATAAATAATCACTTAAGCGCACATTACCAAAAATAAACACTCTTAACCGCTTATCTGTTTAAAAGTCTTTATATATAAAAAAAGGAACCCCTCTCCAATAATTTTTTCTTCCAAAACGGAACTCCACATCACCAAACTTCCCAACTTCCTTAAATCACATTTCTGCTCTTCATTTTGCAACAGGCCTTGTCTCCTTTTCGATAAACTAAGCGGCGTGGTTGTGAAAAAAATTTATGACTTTGGCGAAGTGAAACAGACGGCTCTTTTTTCCCATTCTTTTTTGTACTCCTCGTAGCAATGGTGCAACTACGTCAAGGCCGTCCAAATTGATGAAGGATCCATGTCTTACTGATTGTTAAAAAGGCGAGTTATTGAGGAGAAGACAAAATCCGCCCACTTTTAAGAGCGAAGAATTCGAAAAACCGTTGAGGCATTATCTTTGGTATGGGAGAGGTTCCACAACCCTTATGTTGTCGAGTTTTACAGCGAAAGCATTGTTTTCACACTCCATTGTTTGTTATCATTAAAGGAGGGAAAGAACTGAGTGGAAATAAAATGATGGTAATGTCTTTCTGATGTGTAGTCTACAATCATGCAGAAAAAAAAAATGCAGTTATTATTACCATCATTAGGATCAAGAGTTTGATGAGATCTTTTAATTGATGCGTTGCTGAGAGTTCAGTACATACTCTTGTTCCTTTTGTTGTTAAAAAAAAATGTAGATTTATTTCGTCACTTATTTGTTGTTGAAAGTAATTTTATTTTGTTATTTTTTTTTTTAAAGTTTTGGCAAGGCATTGTTTTATTATTATTATTTTTATACCTGTGAAAGATCTGTTATTTTTATTGCTGAATATGATTTCGTTTTATACCCTAGCTTAAACTTGATTATTTCTTATTACAATGCATAACACAGTGAAAAATTGTTTAACACGAAACTGAGGGGGACTGAAATATTTTTTCGTGTTAAAGGGGCAAAAAACATACATCCATCAAAATTAAGTTTATTGGAGTATTTTATTTACATAGACATGTATCTATGCATGTATTTAATAAAAATCAAAGAAACAAAAACATTCATAAGAGGTTAATGAAATTTAATACAAAATGTTCAAGTTTTTTGAAAGACAAAGCATTTATAGTTTTTGAAAAATAATCTGATTTTTTGTTTTGTTTTTTTGCATTGTCTTTTTTAGCATCAAATTGTTCAATGTCGTCCATTTTGTTATTCGTTTCACCATTGGAATTAGAGTCTAAATAACTGCGCATACTTTTCATGATGTTCCTCATTTCGGATGATGTGGGAACAGAAGCTGCATCATTCGTTTCATTCAGAGATGGTGGGTAAGTGAGTGAGTGAATATTAACATCGCACTGTTAAACTACACTAGGGCTTTTGGTGACGGACCACTTAATTTTGAACCATGGTCAAGTGACGTGGACGACACCAGAGCTGGCACCCCCTCTCCTAACTACTACACCACACAAACGGGAGGACGTTTCAGCTTTCGACAGATTTAACGTGCATCGCTGCCCTACACGGTGGGTTTTTAGTGGTATTGGGCTCGAACTCATGACATGTGCCTGCCATGATCCGATACCTTGACCACTGGGCTAACGCAGCCTCCTAGACATGGAGGGAGAAAGCAGCTTAGAAAAACAAAATTGGCTCGTGTCACAGGCTATTCCGAGTTACCCTCCTTTCTACGAAACATGAAAACACCTTTCTTTTATTTCACACATCTCTTAAATCTTGCCTTGGTGTTTTCCGTATTTTATTCATTCCGAGAAAGACAAATCTTTTCGCGTTAAGCGATTTTTGTTTTGTATTAAGGGGAAAAAATGCATGACAATACATAGTTTGTCGGATCCGTTGCATTATTTCGTGTTAACTAATATCTCGTCTTAAGCGTTTTCGCGTTAATTGTATTTCAGTGTATATAATTACAGTTTAAAAAATAATGTTTTGTAATATTAATGACTATGTCGAATAAAAGAGAGCGTCCTCATAACCAATCACTAATCTGAACAGTCTCCATCACTACCCAAATAAAATCCAATTTGTTACGTCCATTTGCTTCTCTTGGGAAAAAAACTGATAAAATTCAAGCTGGACCGTAACTATTTGTCAAAACCTTTCCACTTGGCTTGACTATATTAATATGCAACTTGTTTAGTTCGATAAGAGAGAGAGAGAAATAGTTGTACATGATTAATACTTCAGCAATCACCAACCATTACAGGATAACAGAGTGTTGAAATCCATTTCCGTCCTCGTTGAACCCTACAGCCCTTTTACGAGATCTAAAAGGAAAGGAAAAAACTCTAAAAGTACGATAAAGGTTCATTAAAATATTGTTGGTGACACAAACATAAAAATTTTACAACCCACTTTGAGAAGATCACTATCGAGAAAAACGTTTAACGATTGTAAAATTGAAATTCAAGAAACGTTCGTGTTCGAAAATCGTAAGGTTTTTTAAATGCCCGCCACGTTCGACTTGTAAAAAAATTTCGTAGCTATTCACAGACCTTGGCGCCAGTGTAGTCAAATTTTTATTGGGTTATAGGTAAGGGAACGGAATGTGATTCAACATCCCAGAGAACGATTTATATAAGTAAAATAAAAAAAAGGGCCTTGTAATACAAGAACAAGGACACATACAACGGTTTTTATGAACTTTGAGTATAATGGTCTTTTTATCTTCATTCATTAATTTTGAAATTTGAATGGATTAAAACGGACAATGTTGTATAATGTTTTATTTATTTTTATTCCATTATTTTGTTTGTAATTACAATTGAAGAGACAGCAATTAAAAATTAACGTAATGAAATAAATTAAAAAAAAACAGAAATTACAGAAATATAAATACAGTGAAATACGTTTAGGATATCCGACTACATTCGGAACCGTGATTTTAAAACAACACATAAATGGATAATTTTCATGATATTTAGTGTCACTTAGATTAGAATACATGTATGAAATTGTTTTAAGAACATTTTGACAAAAAAAAATATTTAAATACAATATTTAGGCAAAAAATTAACTTAGAGTAACCTTTTTTTGCAAAATGTTCTTTTGTGAAAAATGCTTCTATTATAATAATATTTTGCCTGTATATATCTCAGACCTCTGTACAGAGGCTCAATTATGATTTTTGAAAAATTCACATTATTTTCAGACCCATTGAAATAATTATCGGCGTTTTTTTTTCTTAAAATTGCTTCCCTCTGTTGTCGTAAAAAATGGATAAACCTACTTCTAAAGTTATATATTTCAAAAATTCTAGTTGAGCCTCTGTACAAAGGTCTGAGCTATATACAGGCAAAATATGATTATAATAGAAGTATTTTTCACAAAAGGAGAATATTTTGAAAATGGGTCATTCGAGATTCATTTTTTGTCACAATATTGTGTTTAAATCATTTTTTATTGTAATACTATTCTTAAAACAATTTTATATACATTTTCTAATCTAAGTGACACTAAATATCATAAATATTATCTATTTATACGCTTTTGCAAAATCACGGTTCCGAACGTAGGTGGATACCTTAACGCGCGAAAACGCATAAGATGAAGTATTGGTTAACACGAAATAATATACAATGGTCCCGACAAACAAAAAATTCTCATGCATTTTTTCTCTTAACGCGAAACGAAAATCACTTAACGCGAAAAGATTTCCCTTCTGGGAATGAACAAAATACGGAAATAACCAGCCACGCAGTCGAGATCTAAGAGGGGTGTGAAGAGGTAGTTTCACGTATTTCGTAGAAAGGAGACTAACTTGGATTTGAAATACCATCGAAATAGCTTGTGACACGAACCAGTTTTGTTTATCTAAGCCACTTTTAACCTCCACCCCTACAAACACCACACAAAAACATTTCATCTCGCATTTGTTGACTTTGGGTGAGTGAGTGAGTGTGGTGTTTTATGGCGCAAGAGCCAGTTTTGGTTATACTGCGCCAAACATTCGTTTGAATATTCATAGAATTTTAAAAACACAAAATAACTTAATCACATATGACATTTTAAAGATACACATCTAAATCGTGGGCCAAAGGGAACGCAAAGGAACCCCAGAACACCATTTTCCTCCTTACGGGACCCCGCACACGGCAAACATTCGGGTCGGAAAACCAACGGTGTTAGTATAAAAACAAAGAAATAATACGAATATCAAAATAAATAATCGAAACAATTAAAGATTAAACTAATTAAACGCAATACAAAAAGAATACAAAAAAATATAATTAATATTGAGTTATCTAATAAAATACAAAATCAAAACTTGTATACACTTGTATTCGAAATAGTAGTCTGTAGTCTAGACGTGAAAAGAAGAAAAGGAAATTTGAATGACGAGAAAGAGGGTCGAAAATAGAGAAGGATCACTAGGGTACCCCGGGTTCGTGAAGCCCGTATTTACCAAAGATAGTAAGCCCCTTGGGAAAAGGAAAAGATCACTGGGGTACCTCGGGAGCGGGAAACCCGTACTCACCTAAAGAAGGTGAGCCCCCTGAGGGGGAAGGGGGCCGAAAATAGAGAAGGATCACTAGAGAACCCCGGGTTTGTGACACCCGTGTTTACCAAAGACAGTAAACCCCTTGGGAAAAGGAAAAGATCACTAGGGCACCTCGAGATTGTGACACCTGTACTCACCTAAAGAAGGTGAGCCCCTTGAGGGGCTGTTGACTTTGGAATTCGGTGACAAGTACTACGCAGCGTAAGTAACAATCAGTGAATTTGGCTTGCGCTTTTTCTATTTTAATTTATTTTAAAAGAATTTTTTTTACGAGTCCAATGGCAAAGACCTCAGGGGGAAAGCAAACTGCAATTTCGCTTAAAATGAAGTTTCTTAAAGCTATTGATCAAAAACAGAAGACGAAAACAGAAATCTGTAAAAATTTTGGCATTGGTAAATTTTGTTTTAAATTTGATTAAATTCTTATAAATGTTTTTGTTTCATTAGTTTTTATTAAATACATGCATATATATGCATGTATTAAATAAAAATTAATATTTAAAAATTTACTATGCATCTATGTAAATAAAATGTGCTCTTGTGACGGTGCTTTATCGTGACTTTTATTAATAAACCTCTTGGGAAAACTTTGGGGCCAGAACGGCAATTCTTTCCAACCAACCCAAGAAGACAACGCGATTATGTAGATTAGGAAGTGTATATATTGGAGCTTTTGTATTCGCGTGGATGTTCCCAGAGTTCTGATAGTGAGTTCTATGGAGGAGGTCTACGAGTAATAGTGCCAGTGAAGTTCTAGGAGAGTGGTAGGAGAGTTCTACGTGAAGTTCGAAGCCGAAGATCATCTATTTGTCGGATTAAGTAGGATCAAGAATTAGATTGACGATATAAGGACTGTAGCCGTTCGTCGTGGCATAACGGTAAGATAATTTAGATTAAGCTTTTAGATCAGAGCGGATTCTAGAAAGTTAGGAAATCATCCATAAATATAGATTCGGTCGTTTATTGCGCTATTTGTTAGAATTACAGTTTAAGTCTCATCACTCCTGATCATAAGCCTCCTAGACTAGTGTTGTTTTGGTTGAATATAAATTAAGATAATAAACTAATTTTATTATGGAAGAGTTTGGTGGTCAATCTTTTCTCCCCTCAAACTATGGTCGCGTAGATGATGAAGAGATGATACCTCCAGTCCACGGGGTATCACACTCTAATAAACCAAATTTTATTAAATTAATTTTTTTTTGTAGCGTCTTTTAACACGAAAAAATATTTCAGTTTCGTGCTAAATGATTTTCACTGTATATATGCAGCTGGACCCCGATTTACCGAACTCTTATTTAACGAAATTTTCTTTTCCTCCGATTAAAATGAAAGCAAATACTTATTTTTAACTGTAATAATAAACCCCAAATTAAAGAATTATTTCAATAGCCAAAGAAAATTTTTTTATTAGTTTGGACTAGAAACAATGGGATTTTTTTTTTCAAATGACATATTCTATTTGCCCGGAACAGAAAGACTTTTCTTGTAAGCACCAAATTTCGATTGGAAAGAGTGCAACCCATGATTAGGCTGTACGGATCCAAAAATGAGTCATGAGTATTACTTATCACGTGAGTTTTGAATAGGAAAAGAAATTCCTTTCTTATCTCATCTCACTTTACAACACAGGATATATTCTAAGGGTCTTTACCGTTTGCTCTCTTTCTTGAGAGAAGTGAAGTTTATATACGTATGGTTTTGCAGAAAATTCTGTTCTACTGAAGTTGAGGAAATTGTTGAATTGTCGGAGCCAATGGATAGCAATCCTGATTCAGAAATTGATTATGAAACTCCTAACGAAACTCCTAACGAAACTGTTACATTTTCAATGCTTTACGTTGTTCCGAAACTGTGGAAACATACCTCTTGCAGCAGGAAGTAAATGATGCTGTATTTTTTTTTCTACATAAAATTGAAAAAGAACTCTTTCGAGTCAGGAATAAAAAAGATTGTCAAACATACTTGAATCAGTATTTTAAAATTTCCAATGAACTGGCGTGTAATAATTCGCGAAAAGAATTTTTATCTTTTAAATACAGAGAATAATTTCTAACTAGGGATATTTTTTTGTAGTTGCTTATTATGGAGAATTTCCAAAAGATAAGTGCTGTGACGTTTGAGATAAATAACGGTAACGTGATAGTGATTAATTTAAGTATAAAGTTTATTTATACGTCACAGCTATTATTTACAGATTATACATTGAAGTTATTAAACTTATTAAAGATTATTAGAGTTCAAATGATGTGGTTAGTGAGAGAGGAGTTCTCTTTCGGTGTCCGCTATCTTCGAAGGTTTCGCATCATCTCTGGTTCTCTCTCTTGCTTCGGGAATAAGGGGCCGGCGTCTTAAGCTACCAGTTGCATCCAGCTAGTCGGCGGGAAAAAGGGTCCCTCGTGGTATCAAATGTTACGGGGGTGATCCAATATGGTACTACGCAATGATTTAAAGTTGCAGAGGTGTCTTTGCACGTGTGGTGATTATTTCCACAAAGAAGCCGATTCACAGCTGTGTGGTGGGATCCAATGTTACGAATAACCCCGAAATAACGAATGAAATGTTTGATCTCGATAAATTCGTTATATATATATAAATCAGGGTCCGATTGTATGTCGTTATTTATTTTGCTTAAAGTATACAGAAAATTATCTGTGTAATCTACATGTTTTCCTCAAAATTCCCGACTACTTACCAATTTAAATTCGTTAGTGTTTTGTAAACGCAAATGAAAAAAAATTCTACTTTCTCCTTCAAACCTAGAGTAGTTCGTCGATTTGAAAGCAATAAAGTACTTTCTAAGCAGCAAAAAAGTAAGGAAAATTTCTATGGAATTGCATTCCTTTCCCGCGTTTTGGAAATATTTTGACGTCCATTTTAAAGATTCCTTTGAGTGAGGTTTTTTTTTATCTTCATGGAATGAGAGAAGAATCGAGAAATATTTAAAAATATATCTTCAGAAAAATCGGAGAAAAATTGTAAAAAATAAAATTCTTAAGAAACCATGCTTTTTTTTGTTTTGTTTTTTGTGTGTGTTGCTGTTTTTTGCAATCTGTTAATTGCTCATTAACGGCTTTCGAATTTTCTTAAAGGTAATAAAAACAAGTCTTATCGTATTATTGTAGAGAGGCGGGAACATTTTCTGAGCCTTATTACAGTGAAATACGTTTAAAGCGAAAATGCTTAAGACGAAACATTGGTTAACACGAATTGATACAACAATACCAAAATACTATGTACTTTCATGCATTTTTTCCCCTTAACACGAAACGAAAATCACTTAACACGAAAAGAATTCTTTTTGGGGTGAGGGAGGATATTGAAACTAAGCAAGCACTTATATATATAATAAAATATTTGAGCAAATTTCTGTATTATTGGACTGTCTTACTGTATCATCAAAAGAATTAGTTGCAGTAGATGACGATAATTTGCGTACAGCCCCAATTATGGCAGACAAAGACATTTTGGAGTACGTTCAAAGAGCACCAAAAATATCATTGATTCAGATTCCGACGATGAAAATGAAATGAATAATGCATTTCCTGTTCCCACATCATTCGAAATGAGGAACGTCATGAAAAGATGTGCATTTATTTAGACCCACATTCCAATGGTGAAATGAATTAAAAAAATGGACGATGCTAAAAAAAAGAAAAAAAAATCAGATTATTTTCAAAAGATTCAATAAACAACTTGAAAATTCTGAATTAAGTATTTGTTTCATTGATTTGTATTAAATACAGGCATATATACATACCGTAAAATCCGGCGTATAACGCGCACCTATACATTCAAGCTGGATTTTTTTATTTTGCGGTATGTTCGCCGTATAACGCGCACCCCGTTCTGTACGAAGAAATCTGATATGATAGTATACAATGTTCTTATGTTTTGAAGTCATTTATTCGAGATATTATTCCAGATTTTCGAAATAATAGCAAATTTTTAGAACTAGAAATCTTTTAGTTCGTAAGGTATGTCATTTCTTTTTAATAAACAGTATTTCGATTTGTGTTGAAGTAAAATTTTTTTTATGCTCATCTCTTTTGTTATTTTTAAAGCTATCGTTTTTATACCCGGTGTATAACGCGCACCCTTATATTTCGATCTCATCTTTTGTGTTCAAAGAGTGCGTTATACGCCGGATTTTACGGTATCTACGTAAATAAAATATACTCTAATAAACATAATTTTGTTGAATATATGGGTTTTTTTGCAATGTTTTTTAACACGAAAAAATATTTCGGTCTCTTCAATTTCGTGTTAAACGATTCTCACTGTTTTTGCGTTCTCAATTCCCCTCCCCCCTTTCGAAAAAGAAAAAAGAACATTTTCTTTATGTATTCATCGAATCATTATGCCATAGCGGGATTGTGCAAATAGAAAAGCCATTAGAAAAACTCAAATATTTTTATTATTTTATTACTTTTTATTATTTTGAACAGAATAAATCACCATTATCCTAGAAGTCAGATTAGCACCTTTATGACTTTGATCTACCTTAGAATTCAATTAAATCGCTTTTCGCAATCCGCCAGCACAGCTCAAATCACACGAACAAAGGCAATCTGCATCCGATTCATACGGATCCATTACACGGAACAACATTTACATGCCCTCGTGATTTATAATCCATTCAAGAAAATGCTAATTGCAAATACTCTTGTGGACATTAAAAAAGAGAGCTTGACATCCGTGCCTTCTCGAGGGGTAATTTATGTATCTTTTAATTCTTGCAACCCATCTTTCATTTAAAAATTCCTTGCCAGCGTTTCTTTCGCGTTTGGTTACCATCTCACGAATTTTGTTCCTCTGTATTATGGAAATGAACGAGTAATTTTTCCACTTTTATGTTCTTCCGACCATCAAGGCGGGTTAAATATGCACTGCTGCCATCTGGTGTATCGATTTCACATGTTGGCTAGAGCTGAGGCTGTGCTGGTAGCTTTTTAATTCAAAGACGATAAAAGAAAGGTGGATTCTGGTATATATTCTTGAATATTTTAATTATTTCTTCAATAAATGTAATGGATTCGGAAAGTTTATGTGTAAGGGAATTATAATGTGTTATTGATTAATGCTTTTTTAATGTGGAACTTATGGCTGTGGGGACTATTGGGTATAATGCATTAAATTTAACGTTGTACTAATATACAAAACGGGCTGATGTAGAAATAAAACTTGCTTTAAATTTTCCGATGTTTTAAAATGCATATCAAGAGAAAACTAAGAATTTCTCGACATGTCAATTGGTATATTGTCTAAATTTATATGTGTTATCCCTATTGTGATGTAGCTAGTGCTGAATGAACCCTGTATCAAAATTCATTGGAGGCCCTTTTCGCGGTACCCTTAATATTTTATGATTTTTTGCTTGCACATGTTGGGGCCCTGTAGCTTGAGGGTCCCGTATCATTGATACGGCTGATACATCGGTAGCTACGCCCCTGGACCCCCTTTAAAGTGTAGAATTCAGTTATTTCATAGAATACCTCGATATTTCGTGAAATAACTGTCCAAGTCTTTTTAAGTATCTGAGATAGATCAATAATTTCACACTTTATCTGTAGCTATTCTGTGAATTAACTACTTTAAATCCAGCGCATAACGCGCACTTTTAACACAAAAAATTAGACCGAAATTTACGGTTGTGCGTTATACGCCGCGTATAAAAACGATAGTTTCAAAATTAAAAAAGAAGAGATAAGCATAACAAAACAACTACATAGATTGGAATACTGTTTATTTAAAAAGAAATGACACCCCTTATGAACTTATAAGGGGTTGTACTTCTCGAAGTATACTATTTTTTCAAAAACTTGAGATAATACCTCGAATAAATGACTTCAAAACAAACTAGCATTACGCATCTACATTTCAGGTTTCTTCGTAAAAAAAAGGTGATGAGGGTTATACGATGAATATACCTAAAAATTTTTTTAAAAAATGCAGCTTGAAAGTATTTGTACGCGCGTTATACGCCAGGTTTTACGGTAGGTATATTTTCTCTAAATTAACTCATAATTTACCGTTACAATGAAAAATAAGCAATTTGATATTAAAACAAATTCGTGGTTTTATAAAATAATAGATGATACACATAGTTATAAAATCTCTCGAAAAATATATTAGGTATAGACTAATTGATAAAGAGTAAAGAGAGAAAGACTGAGTTTGTATTATAATTTTTTTTTCTGGATTAGTAAATCCAGTAGTCCCCGTTCCCCGGGCCGTATACCGGTACCACACACAATTACCCACAAAATATCAGGTGAAATAAATTTTAAAAAGAGATGTGAAAATGTCACCTTTTGTAAAGTAGTTTTTCAAACCATTTTGAGCATTTTGCTTTCGATTCAGTGTCCTTACGTGCCGCTGTAGTCTTGTGGTCAAGGCAATGGACTCGTACCCGGCATGTTATGAGTTTAAGCCTTATACCGCTGAAGACGCATCGTGCACAGGGGTCCGATGCACGTTAAATATGCAGGAGCTCAAACGTCCTTCTGTTGGTGTGGCGTGGAAGTTATGAGAGGGGAGTGCCAGCTCAGGAATCGTCATTGTTGCTTGACCATAGTTCAAAATTAAGAGGTCCGTTGCCAAAAGCCCTCTAGTATAACTGAATAGAGTGACATTAATATTTACTGACTCACATTGTCTTTACTGGCATGCCTAAAAAGGGGAGTGGTTTCAAATGCATATTAAATGCATACAATATTCAAAGCATGGAGCAGTTTTAATATTATAACGGATTAGATTGCAATAATTAATATAAAATTAGTAATGAATTAGATAGTTATGAGACAGTGAGCTTGTTTATCGTGCAGGTTATGTACGAAACAAATTAAGCTTTCTGCATAAATATCTAATTCTTTAAAAAATTTCAAACAATACAAATTTTGTTATTTAACTTCTTTAGTTATGTTTTCTATATGAAATTAAATTTTAGTACGGAGTAGATGTGACTTTGTATAAATTCTTATCAATGAAAAATGTCCTTAAATATGTCTTTTTCTTAAGTAATCATTGAAACAGAAAATATTATCACCTGTTTATTATTCAGATCTACACATTTCAGTGGTGTTTTTGATCGTTTTCACAGAAATGGTGTTTCAGTTTTATTATGAAGGAAGAAGATTCGATCTGAGCACCTTCTGTTCCGTAAGTGAATACTTTAGCGATCACTCTAAAACGATCGTCTTCGAGTAATGACTAGTACTGGTTTATATAGATATCTCACCGCCACATATATATTTCTGTGTGATTACATAGTACGTGAATTAAAATAGAGAGGTAAATGATATTTTTTATTGTAGAATATTTATATTTAGATCCAATCACACTCTCTAAGTTGATTAATTTTTGAAGCTAATTTAATTTCTATGTAACACCTAACATACAATACATTATATAATTGATTTATTGATTATTAATATCAGAAAAAAACAAAAGGGCTATTGACGACATAATTTTGAACCATGGTCAAATAATGAGGATATCTAAACTGGTACTCCCTCTACAAACTTTCGTATTACGTCAAGAGGATTTTGAGCTTAGACAGACTTAACATGCATCCACCCCCTCTACAAGGCAGGTCTTTAGTGACAAAGGGACTCTAGGCCATGATTCGGCAGAAACAAGGCCATTTATGAGTTCGCGATCATGACTATTCGACTATACACATGACCACTATATTATTTTGGAGGGCCAACCTATATATCTTGAGCTACTGTTATAAGTTGTGAGCTGATCATTTGTAACTGCTTACACAATATCTTCAATATATAAATAATTTATGTTGATACTTTGTGTCCTTTGTTTACCATTAGTTTAAGCTCTCTAACTTGACTAATTGGATCTACCGTAAAATCCGGCGTATAAAGCGCACTTTCAACACAAAAAAATAAGATCGAAATCGACGGGTGCGCGTTATACGCCAGGTATAAAATGATAACTTCAAAAATAAAAAACTTAGACTTCTACAAAGATCGGAATACTGTCCATATAAAAGAAATGTCATACCTTATGAACTTAAAGGGTTATTTTTCTAGAAACACACACACACACATACTTTTTTTTTCAATATCCTGGGGTAATACCTTGAATAAATAGCTTTAAAACATAATAGTATTGCTAAAGTACGTTGCAGGTCCGTTCTTAAAAAGGGGTAGTGCGTTATACGGAGAATATACTTCAAAATTAAAAAATGTAGCTTGAAATTATAGGTGCGCGTTATACGCTGGATTTTAAGGTAGTTTGCATCAGGAGAGCGTAGATTTTTGTTTCTTATCGAATTATTCTGTTATTTTATTTACATTTTTTTTAACATTTTCTATGGTCGCATGTTGAATCATCTGATACTTTTTTTGTGCTTAACACGAGTTAAAAATTTTTCAGCATGTCTGTATCATAACATTACTATTAAAAAATAAACTATTGGCAACGGACCTCAGAATTATGTACCATTGTCAAGTAATGTGGACATCCCTGTCCAAACTTCCCCACAAAGCCTACGGAAGGACGTTGAACCTTGACAGTTTATCGTGCATCAGTTCCCTCTATGTGGCGGGTCCTTTGTAGCATAAGGCGCGAACTCATGACACGTCGGACACGATATCTTGACCATAACCGGCAAGCTACCGAGATCACCCTGTCACTTTTTCAGAAAGAATTTTTTTAGGCATGAAGTAATTAATTAATTTTTGAATTAAAATTATATCTGTATTTAGAATTATTTTTTTCTATATTTTAAATTGCATTTTGTATATTTACGATGTTACAGTATTTCAATTCCTT
Organism: Trichonephila inaurata madagascariensis; assembly: GCA_019973955.1. Lineage (NCBI taxonomy): Eukaryota > Metazoa > Arthropoda > Arachnida > Araneae > Nephilidae > Trichonephila > Trichonephila inaurata. The sequence goes on along the minus strand of BMAV01009547.1, from coordinate 147,865 downwards.
TTGTTTGTATATTTGTAGTGTCTGAGACTGCTGTTGGCGAGAGAGTGTGGAATGTTGGCGCGGCTTCGATAGGTTAAAGTGTTTTGGAAGAGGGTTTTTTTAACCCCTGGGAGAACGGAGTTTGATCGCAAGGCAGAGGGGGTCAAGAGAGGGAGACGGTCCCTTGTTGTTTTCGGTGGAGGGAAGCGCTGAATTGTTTTGGGCCGGAGGAAATGGAATCCCTTCGGTGAGAGAGCGTGGTTGGGTGTAAAAGAGAAGGATATAGTCTCTTGGGACTGTGCCTGAATTGATTGTTATCTGATGGTGTTTAATCAATAGAACTGTATTTAATCATGAAAATGTGTTAATCAAGATATAATTATGTATGTATTGATTAAGAAGTTATTAAAAAGTAAATAAAGTCTATTACAATATTCATAAAAACTTTGTACAAATGTAGTCTCTTTTCAAAAATTGGCTCCTTAACTGTAATTTTACAATGGTTTAACTAATAATACATTTTACCCTAGAAGAAGCAAAAACTGTTTGATTTTTACTTCAAAAGTAAAAATAAAGAAAACTTACAATGTAATAAGTTGCATTCCGAAATTCTTTTGTTCGTAATACTAAGAGAATGTGTGGCTTTTGCAACACTTTTTTATACGGTACTAAGTAGTTTAAAATAAAATAAAATATTATTTAATCTTTGTTTTGATGGGGAAATAATATAGAAATACAAACAATTATCTTAAGCGAAGAAAAAATAGTTACATTTTTTTTCACCTTTTCTTTTCAATTAGATTATACGTATGTCTTGTCACGTTTTAGCAATGAAATATTGTTTGCCTTTTTCTTCCAGCAAAACTATTCTAAATCCAGGAATAAAGTAAAAGTATTGTTATTTAAAGTATAACTATTAATTGTAACCAAATTATGAAAGCTTTATTAATAAACCATAATGAAATAAACAAAAAAAAAATAAATAAACAAAACATGTAAAAACAAAATAATTAAAAAATCGTTTAAGTCTATCAAACTTTTAGCACTATACATTTCTAATGTGTGTGATGGATGTTCCTGCTTACTTGAAATAAGATTAGGGATATTTGGATCCAATGTTGTTACTGCGAGATGGAAAACTGCATTTATTTCAAGCTGAGATCGTGTTTTAATGACTGTGAGAGGGGTTCACTTTTTATGGAAAGCCATAACTGAGATCTTGGTAAAGATGACTGAAATTTAAATTTGAGAGTTTCGTCCGATGATATGTCGATGAGGCTTTCTTTTAGATGCATGCTTAAATCATTATCGTGAATTTTCGCTGCAAAAGGATCTATTAGCCACATATTACCATGTCAGAACGACTTATTTACCGTGACGTTATTCTATGAAATGGGGTTTTTATAGCTTTCACGTATTGTTATGAAATGAATTATGTTTCAATGCATCTTAAAACATAACTTAAAGTGATGAGTAAGTATATTCCACACATTTTTCTGGGGACCAGCGAAATTTTCTCGCGGACCACCACTTTGGCGACCTCTGGTATAAAGCATGCCTGGCACGCTCTGAGGAGGACAATTGCAACTCTCAACCCTCCTCTAAGAACCATCCAAGGCGTGGAAACAGAGTAGATGAAAGAAAGGAATTAATTGCCACTGGAATACTAACACATAAGTTTCCTTATTTCCGGTATAACATCAAAGTGTAAGGGCTGGTTATCTGTGAGAGAGGGGATCATACTTCTTATTATCCAATATCTTTTGTTATATTCCGCCACTGCTGTTCCATATCTTCCAACATCGATGAGTTTTACGCACAAGTGTGTATTTTAACTGTTGAATGGTTATTTTGCATTATATTAGCCCTATATGCATACCAAAGTTCATTAAAATCTCTCCAGTAGCTCTAGAGATAATCGACAAAATCTAAAAGTTCTCTTAATTTTGAACATTAGTATATTTGAATTAAACATAGATAAAAACTGCATGGCTTATTGCACTTATTATAAAATAATTTAATATATCCATTTCTAGTGAGTTATAACGGCAACACAACCGTCAAGATTGAAAGTGGTTTCCTAATTTTAAAATATTTTTTAATCTGTTTTTAAATTACATACATATATGAAAGTTTGAACTTCACACCTTTCCCTTTGTAAGCAGGGTCGTAGCTACCGCCGTATCAATGATACGGGGTCCTCAAGCTACAGGGGCCCCAACATGTGTAACTATAATCCCACATATAGTGCTCCCATATCTAAAAAAGGGCCCAGAAGGAACTTTGATACAGGGCCCACTGAGAACTAGTTACGCCGCAGTTTGTAAGGCTATTTTTGACCTAGATTTTAACTTTTGGAATCATTAATAAAATATATTCTGTATTAAAAATTCCGAAATTTTGTTCATTGAAACCTCCGTGATGAACCTATACAGATCAAATTACACTTAATATTCCTTACAGAAGCCTCTCCAACTAAACCTCATGTGACTTTACACACGAGGCTTAGTCTTGAGAATTTAAGTTCCGACATTTTATCGCACTAGTGCCCTATTTAATTGCGAATCTTTTCTGAAACTGGAGACGAATCCCCTCCATCAAAAAAGCGAAATCTTGCGTCCATCAAAAGTCGCCGAGCATCACTTTTATCTCGTCCATTACTGTCGCGCATGTAATCCCTACGTTTTAATCCGGATCAGGGGTAATTTAAAACTCCGACTCCCATCGAATTTCTTACCATTAAGACCCCAGAGAGGGGGGAGTAACAAGAGGCAGGGGTGGAATAATATTACAAAAAGGGAAGAAAAGCAATTTCGTTAACTAGGTTGATTTCATTTTCTTCCCTTGGTCCATTACCGGGTTAACGAAATTTGAGGAAATACGCGTTACCCCTACCTTCCACTTCAGTTTAGTCAATAGCTTAAGCAAACCCAATTATTTTACGCGAATTTCGGTCAAAGAAAAAGGAATGGAGGGGGAAAAAAAGGGGAAAAAGGTTTTTTTTTCTTCCAATTCCAAGGTTCGCCTTTCTTCTATTTGATTTTCTTTCTCGTAATTTTTTTTATTGAACTTTCTATTTAATCGTTTTTCTTTAATAATAAAGATTTGTGTGTTTCATTAGTTTTCATCGTTTCTTGACTTATGAAAGTGTATCAGTTTTGCTGGAGGCTATTGTTAAAAGTCTGTGGGAACATTTCGTTTCACAACGCTACGAAGATAATCAGGTCGCGAGATATTTCGTAAAAAATCATTATAATATGTCGTTAAATGTGTGATAAAATTAGCACATGTATACACAGTTTAGATACCGTAAAATGCGCACTTTCAACACAAAAAATAAGATTAAAATTCACGGTTGTGCGTTATATGCTGGGTATAAAAATGATAGCTTTAAAAACAATGAAATGAGCTTTAAAATAAATCAGACTTCTACCAGGGGTGTAGCTACCGCCGTATCAATGGTACGAGGCCCCCTAGCTACGGGGCCCCAACATGTGTAAGCAAAAAAATCATAAAAGGATGTTAATAGTTCCCTTAACAGAGCTCACATTTTCAAAAAGAGCCCAAGGGGTTTTGATTCAGGGCCCACTCAGGATTAGCTACGCCAGTGACTTCTACATATTCGAAGTACTGTTTATTTAAAAGAAATGACATACATTACGAACTGAAAGGGTTGTAGTTTTAGAAGTATGTTGTTTTTTTCAAAAGTCTGGGATAATATCTCGAATAAATAACTTCAAAACGTAAGATCATTGCACACGTACATTTCAGGCTACTTTGTAAAAAATAAAAGGTGCGCATTATACGCCGAAATAAAGAGTAATAAAAAAAATAAGCAAAGATTTGTCTTTCTTTATTGATTTTGATCATAATGTGTTATTGAAATATTAAAAAAAAATGCTATTTCATTAAGAAAGAAAGAAAACCAGAACTTAGCTACAAAAAACAAAATATTGAGTTTAACACTACATGTATGTGTGTACACAAACTCACACATAAAAGTATAACAATATAATAAAAAATTAGAAATTAGTACCAGCGACTATTTCTCTTTCTTTCTTTTTTTTTTTAAACTTAAGTTCAAAAGCAAAATGACACAGAAAAAGAGGGTCCATTTTTAACAATCGGACCCTTTTTTATAGTCAAAACTTGCCCACTGACCCCTTTTTAAAGTCAAAGCTTTCCCAAGTGAAGAAACTAAACTAGTGAAAGGAGACATCGAAGATGTTTCCAGTTAACTGATCAATGAGGGTTAAAGGTTGCACTTCTTGAATGAAACGCCAAGGATTGTATTGCTCTCGGTAAGTTAGGCACTTAATAAAACCAGTTCAAGATTTATGACCGCCATAAAATGCGGAAAAAAAGGTAGAATGACTTTAAATATCCAGAAATACTTTAAAAATAGGTAGAAAAAAACTGAATCTCAAGCGAAAAAGTTCGTTATATAGAAAATGCACTTCGCTACAGGGAGGTTATTTTACCAAGAAAATCGTGAAATGTTCTAGGTTCCAGGAAAAAGTTCGCAGTATAGAGTTTCGTAATATGGAGGTTCGTCTGTGTGTGTATATATATATATATATATATATATAGGGAGAGAGTGGGAACTAATAGTAGGGATTGAAAAACGTTATTCATTCATACACTCAAAAAAGGATCATACGTAAACGCGTATTTCCAAGAAAATACCTTTTCCCCCACAAAAATCTAAGCGTAATATATTTTTGGATTCCACATGGTAAACAATACATTTTCTCCTCCACTTCACCAAAAATATTTCCTTCTTTTTTTCCTGGAAGAAAATTGGTACAAGTTACGTGCCTCGAAAGAATATAATACTTCCGGACTAAAGTGGCAAAAGACATAAAACAAAGGTAAATAAATTACTCGCGGAGTGAAAACAAAACAATGAGACAGAAGCAGCGTTGTATATCACTCAAAAAAATCGAATCCCGCTTTCTTCACATGTGACGCAATCTGAGGAAATTTCTTTTTTAAAAAAAAGTGGTAAAATGTGCGACGGAAGAAAACACAGAATTTGATAACTACAAACTATTCCTGAAAAGTTGTTTCGCTGTTTATTTTCGGTTTCTTTAACTAGTATTTATCTCTTAACTATTTACCGTTAGAAGATATTTTTTAGAAAATGGAATGATTGTTAGCTGTTGTGTTGTTCATTTGAACTAAAATCTTTCTTATTTTAGTAGGTGTAGAAACATTTCTTCCTTCAGTTCTTTATTTATACTCGTTCGAACAAATAAAGATTTTTAATCCAAAAAAACTCCCCGAAAAAAGTTTTACATCTATTGCTACGATTTTGTTCACTTTATTTTTTTTATTTCCACTAATAATTGTTGATTAAAATGTTTAGTAAATTTCCTGAAAAAATATACCAAGACACATCTTCTAAGACTTGAATATTTTTTTCAATTCTCTCTAACTATTACTTCATACTCTCCATATATATATCTTGTTCAAATTTTCAATCCTTAATAAAATACTTTTTATTCATCCACTCAAATTTAAATACATTTTTTAAACTTGATGACACTTGATGTTAATACAGTGTTTTCAAAAATATAATTTAATTAATTAAATTTACTTAATTAATTATAACTTAAGAGATATATTTAAATCGATTCAATTAACATTCTCCGCGCCACTGGTACACTGATAGAAAACATTACAGCGGCGCCAAAGCCGTTGAAATTTATATACCACATAAAAAAAGATCGCACAGAAAATATCGCACAAAAGCAGGTTTTACTGTATATTTAAAAATATTATTAAGAGAAGGGTTCAGATTGGGCCCTATATTTGATTTTATAATCAAAAGAGCTAACACCCTTCCTGTAATTTTAAGCAAATATTTTCCAGCTTTGATTATATTGATGATTAAAATATAAAATTTTCTCTAACTTAACCAACAGCAAAATTAAAGAGATTAGTTAAAGAATGAAAAATGGTAAAAAAAAAAAACATTTTCTCTTTTTATATCTCGGGGAAAAAAGAGCCAAATGTCAAAAGTCAAAAGACAAAAATTTATTTTTAAATGTGGTAAAAATCAATTTTGCTAAATTAGAGTATGAATTTATTCTGTGTAAATAGTTTTATATTATATTCGCAAACGCAGACAAATACAATTTATAAATATTATGTATTAAATTAACACGAGAACCAACAATAAATGCTGCAATAACTAAACGCAGAACATGGTATTTTTTTACATAAAATACAGCAAGTTTTTATGAATGTTTGCATTTAAAATACCAAACGTTATTAATTTTTCAAACCCAAGCATCATATATCACTCTTATATTTAAACCTCATAAAATACGAATAAATTTAAATTCTTCCAATTCTCAACATCGTTAATTTGAACTGAAAGCGTGTTTTAACTTTCCGCTGTCAGCAAAGAACAGGGGTTCTTCAGTACAAGCAGGGAAAAATCATCAATTACGAACTTTAATTTAAAAATTACATTTCATACACGAAATAATAAGACTGCCCAAACACAATTCATTTATTCGGTTATTTTTCTTTTGGTTTCAAATAGCTTATTTTCTTTTCTTGTTTTTAAAATAGCGCATTCATTACTGTGTATGATGAAAGACTTTTCGTTTTTGACTTTTTTTTAAATTTTAGAACGGGAAAAAGAAACAAGTTTTGGCGTGTTTGTAATTGCTCTGTAAAATGCAAAGATAGTTTTGAGTTGGAGTTTGGCGAGCGTTAATTGCATTTGGCAAGAATTTTTTGGCATTATTAATAACCTCGTTTTTTGAGATGTATTATTAAATTAAATTGGCTTTAAGGAGAGATTTGAGAAGAATTCCTATTTCTTTTTAAAATTTATATTTATGTGTCACAAGGAAAAAAAATAAATGAAACAAATCATTTTAGTCGTTTAACAAGAATAATATTTTTTTGTGAATGATAGTTTAAAAGCATAATACATATTTTAAATATAATTTTGCAATTTTTTTTACATCGGACTAGCTGGTATACCCGTTCTTCACACGGGTGAATGGAAAAATTAAACAATACAAATTGAAAGTAAAGAAGTTTTTAATGAGTTAATTTTACTTGAATTGCAAATTAACAACAAAAAATAAATAAATAAAAAATAAAAGCCTTTTGCATATCTCTCAGTTGAACAAAAAAAACCCTTATTTGTTATATTTTGTCTGTAGATCTAAAAGCAGATAAAAAGGATTTTTTTTATTTATAACGCCCCGTAACTCTCTTGTGGTTCGATTTTTAAAAACACCTTCCTAAGCTGATCTCTGCGCCGCAAAAGTAACACATTGTTACACATTTTGTGTAATGAACGCTTAAGATAGGGTAAATAATTGATATCTGGATATGTAATACATATTAATATTACTTTCTGCTGTATTTATTTTATGTTAAATTTGTAATATTCGCAAGCAACGCCATTCCTTACAATATAATGACGATTCAATTGAAACATAGCGAAATATTGGCAATCGAGCCAAGTTGACATCATTTTTGGCAACCCTGTTGGCAACTTGACGATTGATTGAACGATGCAGAAGTTGATATGCTGCAGCGTTACCTGGTGGGGAGCTGGAACAAAGAGGGCATCACAAAAGCCTTCTCCACAAAAAAAAAAAATACATATACATGCCGATTTTCATAGTCATCGGTTGAACGGTGTTGGAGTGATGCGATTTCATATAAGCAAACATCCATTTTTAATATATAGACTATGTATTTTTCTATAAAACAAGTTGAAAAGATGTATTCAGTAATACCTCGCCTTACGAGAATCCGGAGTTACGTGATATTCAAATCTCGTTCATTTATCTTTTATTCGTGTGTGTGTGTGTGAGCTACTCAACTCAATTATAGGAGAAAAATTGGTAATGGGATTGAAGAAGTTGTCGATCTCTTGCCAGGCAAATAAGTTTAGAAGTGGATAGAGATGATGTTCAAGAACTGCTGGATTTTCTCCCACAATTAGGAGTTGACAATTGATGAGCTCATGGAAATGCATGAGAAAGACATTGAAGAACTTGAGTCGTTAGACCCACTTCAATCAGAAGACTGTTGGAAATTTGATCGAAGGCTACAGTTTAATTCAGGGGTACTCAACTTCTTTTTTGCTGTCAGCTATTTCACGCGGGCCATATACAAATGTTAAGCTATTTCACGCGGGCCATATACAAATGTTAAGCTATTTCACGCGGTCCGCAACATGAGGATAAATGGGGGAGGGGAATGCCTTAAGACCAAGATAACATCGGAAAATTGATCAAAATATTATAACTCCTGTTTTGCCTTTTTTTTAATTATTATTTTTTCTATTTTTTATTTTTGTCACTAACACTTAATTAGAAGCATTTAAGAAACGCTCCTTCTCAATTTTTGCATCAGTAAATGGTTTCATATGATTACCAATAATAGACAGGGGCGTAGCTACCGCCGTATCAATGATACGGGGCCCCGAAGCTACAGGGGCCCCAACACGTGTAACTACAATCCCACTAACAGGGCGCACATATCAGAAAAAGGGTCCCGAAGGAATTTTGATCTCAGAACTAGCTACGCCAGTGATAATATAACAAACTTCTGATATTGACGCTGTGATATTACCACTGACAAAACATTTTGTTGTTGTTGTGAAGATTATTCAAGAAAGCCTTTTTATCACCTCTTGAAAGAGATCTTCGAGGAAAAGTGTCACTGAATGATTCCTGTTTATTGGTATTTTTTAAATACTGCACTTTCGTGGCAAATCAAACAATTACTGATCCATGTTTATTTTTACTACAAAATAGTCAACCACCCAATAGTTTTGAAACGATATAATTTCTTCGAATATTTTTCGCTTACAAGATATGAAAGATAGTTAAAAATTAGTTCCACCCATAAAATGGTCCCTACTCCACTGTTGTCTGTTATCACTAACCGCAACCTTTCCAAGTAGAAAAAGAATATCAATTCGTACTCGTATGACACAGACAGCAAAAAGATTTCTTGACAAAGAATTTCCCACCAAATTTTTAATGCAATTTTCTTTAATAAGTAAATTACTCAGAGCAATGGGCTATGACCGGGCCACTTAAAAAGGCTCGGTGGGCTGCAGGTTGAGTATCGCTGGTTTAATTCAAAAAGGGTTACAAATTTCATAAAACATAGACTCCAACGAAGAGTGTATTTTTTCAACAAAACAAGGAATAAAAAATTATTAGTATGTACGAGGGAATTTTGCAGGAGAAAAAGAGAAACCTGCAGACTACTTTGTTAAATCTTATGAAACCTTCTACATCAAAATACTTCGGTTTTCCATTTTGTATTTGTGTTATCTAAGATTTTACTAAACATTATTTTTTTCCTAAATTATTATTTTCTTTCGTATCCGGCCCCAATTAAAAATAATTTACATGTATTTATATGTGAAAGTAAACTGCGACTTACGCTGTTATCATCCAGTCCTACCTATTGCGTAAGTTCGGGGTATTATTGTACTTTCTAGTTCCCAAACAAAACTGAAATTGAATAGTTTTCTGAGTCTGTTTGAAGATACACAACTCTTTAGCTTTGCGCCATAAATAATAATTTCCGATCAATATTAAATAGAAACTGAAAATTCTTCTTAAAGAATTATCGAGACATGATGGTAAAAAAAAGTGTTGGAATTGTTGCCAGTATTGTCACTGTTTTCTAGAATTTGTTCAATCCTTTGTAATAGGCATACAAACAGCTTAGCGGGCTCAGGGTTAGGAAGCTCTGCTCTGGTACAATGTTAAGGCAGTATAAGCAATCCATCACTCAAACATTATTTTGCGAGACAATGGAAATTACTCCGCTTTAGAACTAATTCGTCATGTATGAGTGATGTTCCAGCCCGACGCTGTTCTTGTCACATGAGCATATATATATATATATAGTTCAGAATTATCCTATCTCCCGTGAATTAAACATTGCTCAGATATATTGTAGAGAAATTAATGGAAAATAAAGACTACTTGAGAAAAAAAAATTAGGGGCTTCTTCAATTATTTTTGTATTGTTTTCATCATTGAAATTGAATACTTATTGCAGATGTGAAAAAGATCATTGGATTGATAAAATAAAGTACACAGTAAAAAAACTTCGTATTGGTAAATTACCAATTAATTATCGTATTCTAATTTGCAAGAGTAGCACGTTTTTGTTTTTGAGAAATGATTTTTGAGCAATGTGAATAAAGAAATTAATTATTCTTCGTATTGTATATTACTGTTATCAATTTAGATCAGGTATAGTTGTACTCATCATGCAGTGTGCATGTACGAAAGCTGCCATGATTTGCCCTCATCAAAACGTAGACTTAGCACGGGACTTGTAAAGGTGATTATCAAAATAATGTAAACACACATAAGATTTATAAAGAATCCCTTATTAGAGTATGGAGTAGGACCACCTTTGGCAAGTAATACAGCTTCGATCCGCATAGGAATCGATTCATACAAGTGTTTAATAGTGTTTATCGGAATATTTTATCATTCTTCATGGAGATACTGAGAAAATTCTGGGAGAGAGGATGGCGGAGGATATCGATTCCGTATTGAACGGTTTAAAATAGACCATAACGATTCAATTATATTGAGGTAAGGTGACCTCTGCGTGCCAAAAAGTAAATGTTTAACTTCAGCCTCGTGCTCATAAAATCATGATTGGACAACTCCCGCTGCATGGATAGATGCATTATCATCCTGCAAAATCCCATCTCCTACAGGAAATAAAATTTGCTTTACAGGAGGACCTGGCACACATACAGCTATATAAAATTTCTCTATACTTCTCCTTAGTGATCCTTCCTTCTTTCAGGCTTACGATTGGTCTTGCAGAAAATACCGACTCGGCTGTCCGTATCATAACAGATCCATCTTCGTGTCTGACAGCTGGAAGGAGACAATCATGATCATACGCATGTCTAGGTGCCCTCCAAACGGGTGCACGTTTGGAGAATGTGTTGCACAACGAGTGAAAGACGATTCATCAGACCATATTGTTGTTGTTGTTGACGTGTGTTTTTATCCTGGAAACATATGAAATACAAGTGAAGAACAGAAAGCATAAAATACAACAGAAGAATACACACATTTATTATATATTATGATCCCAGCGTATAACAAGAAGGGGTGCGCTGCTTTCCTTTCTAGATGGGAATCCATTACAGGCGTAAGACCGACTTCTTTCCTGAAGAGAATACAACCATGTCTTACTCGGGATTCGAACCCGAACCCACTTGGTTACAAGCCGAGGGTCATAGCCATCATACTGGCTGGACGACAGACCATATTACTTTCTTCTACTTATCAATCGGCTTGGGTTTGTGAGTGTGACACCATTGTAGAGAAGACGTTTGGTATTAACATCTGTAAAAAGTGGCTTGGGAAGTGCTGCTATGTAGTAAGTGTTCTGTTTATGAAGGTACCTTCTAACTGTAATCACTGACACTGAAGGATCCAGATGATAATTGAGCTCTGTGGTCACTTTTGCTGCAGTTGTTTGGTTCTTAGACATTACAAGCCTTTTCAATACCCGTCCGTATCTTTCAATGAACCTCTCTTTCCTTCTACTATTTTGCTTAATCGAGCTTTTCTTGCCACGCTGTGTGCTTATTGTTATGACTTTAGACACCATACCTCTAGAAACACCTGAAAAAAATTCGGATGATTCTGTCACACTTGCTCCACCTAAGTGGGTTCTTACAGTTTGACCTCTTTGAACATCTGAGAGATCCAACATTTTACGATTTTGAGAAAAAAAATCCAAGATATACAGAACTTCTATAAGGCTACCACATATTTCCAGAATATATACATTTATGTGGCACATCAATACAAAATATTGATAGTGTTTAGTGTTCGTTTCTACAATCTTTGTTATATTTTTAAAAAATAATGTGACGCATTAATCATTAAATAAGATTAATACGTGTTTAACGTATCAAGCGAAACGGGGACCACATAAATTTTGAATGTAACAAAAATTGCAATAATGTGTATGGTGCAATTTTTCAACTGGTCACATTTATCAGTGTGAATGTGACACCAGGCAATCATTTCTTTAAATTATTATTGGCAACATTTTCTTCGTCTTGACTCAGCCTCCTATAGAGGCGTAAGCAAACTACTATTATGGGATGAGTTAACATTTAGGATAAGTAGACGAAAGTGTCAAGGTGTGTAATCTTTATGATAAAAATTAAAAATCTCTTGGTTTATGGGAGGGGGTGAACCACCAAACCCCACCCTTATGCACGGCACTGTTGGCGAAGCTGTAAAAGTGTTTTTACCGAAAATTCTCCCATTCCCCCCAAAAAAGACAGGCAAATAATAAAGTAAAAACTAAAGGATAAGTATAGTCATGTACGTTTCCGCAAAGGCCGTGATTGTCGAGTGTTACAAACTATTGACCAGTGATTCGTAAGTTCAAGTCCTTTCATTCACGTATGTGGCTACGGTAGTCTAGTGGTCAGTACCGATGATTCTAACACATTCGAGCACTAGTGCCGCTGAAAACTTGCCGTGTAGAGAGATTGGCGCACGTTAGATCTGTCGAGGTTTAATGTCATTACATTGATGTGGTGGGGTAGTTTGGAGAATAGTGAACAAGCTCTTGTGTTGTCCTTGTCACTTGACCAAGAATCAAAATTATAAGATCTGTTGCCAGTTTGCGACGTTAATAATTTTTATTTTCCAAATAGAGCTACGGATTGGTTTTTACCATTACAGATCTAGTACATTCCCCGGGAGCTGGTATCACTTTTAAATGAGGCGCCATGTAGAGGGATACCAGTGGCCGCGATGTAATTTTGACGCCCAGTTTCGGAGGAAGGCACCTGAACTCTGATGATACGAAATCGTATTAAGAATTTAATTTTACCGAGAACACCCAAGCCAGATATGCTAGGGATCTTTAATATGCCGTATAATCTCATACGACATGGACGCTGTCAATTTTCTGCATCATGAAAATCCAAAATGCGACGAAACAACTGAAGGACCTCTAAAAAAAGGATCCCGGGAGCGTTTTGAGCAGTTATACAAACACTAGAACAAGTGTGTGGATGCAGAAGAGCTGTACATTGAAGGCCAGTAAGATTAAATTATTGTTCTTTTTTCTTCTTTTTTTTTTAACAATTTGTAATTGACCTATTCCGGAACTTATTCAAGAAAATTGAATCTATGTTAGTAACCTCTTTAAAAAGGAATTGTTTTGAGAAATTTAACTTGTGTTGCTGATTCATTAAAGTTGTTTTCTTACGAGAAATTGTGTGGCTTTAACTATTATAATTATTATTTGTTCATTGAAGAAGCGGGAAAATTTGTAATTTTAAATACACTGGATTAGGAAACAAGTGAAGGTATAGAGAAGCTCAAATTATATATAAAATGGTACAATAGTGGCTATACTTGTAGACCCGACATGACATGAAGAGCAACTAAGACCCTTTTTAGTTCATTACTACATTCATTCGGCTTTTTGCAATATTACTCGTGTTGAAACATAACAGAGCAACAATTCGGTTATGTGTGTTTTTTAGTCTAACTAGCACTGCTTTCTAAAAGTACATTTTCGATACATTAAAAACAAACTTTGAAGTCGGAAATCAAGTTAAAATTTCTGTTTTCTCTGAATTAGAAGAGATATTTTTGATGAAATAAAGAAATATGTGTGTGTTCACGATATCCTATTAAGAATATGTGTATCAAGCATAAAATTTCAAAAATGCTTGTATAAGGAGAGAAATCTAAGGGGTATCCGACTACGATCGGAACCGTGATTTTAAAAAAGCACATAAATGTATAATTTTCATGATATTTAGTATCCCTCAGAATAGAATATATGGATAAAGTTGTTTTAAGGACATTTTGACAAAAAAGAAAATATTTAAATACAATATTTAGGCAAAAAATTAACTTAGAATAACCTTTTTTCAAAATGTTCTCCTTTTGTGAAAAATGCTTCTATTATAATAATATTTTGCCTGTATATAGCTCACACCTCTGTACAGAGGCTCAACTAGGATTGTTGAAAAATTCACATTATTTTCAGAGTTACAACAAATTGAAATATATAATTATCGGCGTTTTTTTCTTAAAATTTCTCCCCTCTGTTGTCGTAAACCATGGTTAAACCCATTTCTAAGTTACACATTTCAAACATTCTAGTTGAGCCTCTGTACTGAGGTCTGAGCTATAGACAGGCACAAAATATTATTATATATATAATAGATGTGCATTTTTCACAAAAGGAGAATATTTTGAAAATGGGTCATTCTATGTTCATTTTTTGTCAAAATAGTGTACTTAAATAATTTTTTTATTGTAATACTATTCTTAAAACAATTTTATATACATTTTCTAATCTAAGTAACACTAAATATCATAAATATCCATTTATACGCTTTTGTGCAAAATCACGGTTTCGAACATAGTCGGATACTTTGATAAAACACAGCACTTTGAGTTAAATTGTACACTTCAGTACTTTTCCATTAATGAAAAAAAAACAATTAAACTTAAATCGGGCTTTACATGGGTTCGTGGTTTTCTAGTGGTCATAGTCCTTAAATCGTAGCGGGTCCTATTCCTGATGCCACTCTGGATCCACCGACTCGCGGTTCTCACTTTGGCATGATGTGGAAGTTAGGAGAGTGGGATGTCAACTCAGGTGTCATCCTCGTCATTAGAGCGCATTTCAAAATTTCGAAAACCGTCGTCAGTTGCTTCAAAAAGTGTGAGACGGTAATAAATAATACTCATTCACTCACTCTGAGCTTTACACAGATAATTAAACTTTTTTTGTGTGAAAATTTTAGATTATGTATACATAGAAAAAGTGTGAGTGAATATTAATGTCGCTTTATTCAGCTACTTGAAAGCTTTTGACAACGAAACTCGTAATTTTGAATCATGGTCAAGTGACGAGGACGACACCTGAGCTGGCAGACCCTCTCCTAACTTCCTCACCACACTAACCGTAGAACTTTTGAACCTCGATATATTTAACGAGCATTGGCCACCTCTGCACGGCGGACCTTCAGAGGTACTAGATTCGAACTCATGCTATGTCAGCCACGAGCAGCTACCTTGACCACTAGGCTACAGCGGCCTCCATAGAGAAAGAGAGAGGGAGAGAGTGAAACTAAATATAAAATAGTTGAGTTTTTATCTTTTACATACATATAAACACTGTGGTAAAGCACACACAAAAAATATCAGCAAACTATCAAAATATATTTTATCTTAACGTTATGAATATAGAATATAATAATCTAAAAAGAATCCATCGCTTTTTGATTGATTGATTATTAACGTCACATTTAGCAGCACGAGAACTAATCCATTGCTTAATTTTTCTAGTGTCGATTTTGTGGAATTATTATGCAATAATGTTACAAGTATATTTTTTAGAATAAGATACACATAATAATGAACTTAATTAGTTCCTAAATTAACATCTTATATTTGCCATTCTTGCTTGCGTATTTATATTCTCATTTTTCTCACCCTTCATATAAATATGCATGTTAAATGTGTCCTTGCTCTGGACTGGTTATTTTTCAGGAAACTGTGAAAAAAGGAAACAATTGATTGCATTTCAGTTTGTGAGAAATTTTTATGAATCATGATGGTGCAAGACTTGTGATAAAACTTTGAATCACACTCTCTGACTCACTCTGATGATGAGGAGAGCTATTTTAGGAACTAATCGATATCTTCGCGGCACGTGGCAAGAAAGTGGTGCGACGACAATTTTCACAAAAGGAAAATATGCTTTCAATGCAAATGTATTCACGTTTTACCGCAACATGTTGAAAGAGCCCTGTTCTTTACATTCTATAATGAGCTTCTTTGATTTTTTTAGAATTGCGAATCGCTTAAAAGTTTTTTCTATGAAAGAATTAAGAAGTAAAATTTATTTCTTTATTATGTAAATATATTTGTAGGAGTTTTTTAAGGTATTCGACTACGCGTTCGGAACTGTGATTTTGTGTAAAAGTGCATAATTGAATAATTTTCATGATATTTAGTGTCACCTAGATTAGAATACATGCATAAAATTGTTTTAAGGACATTTTGACAAAAAAAAATTATTTAAATACAATATTTTGGCAAAAAATTAACTTAAAATAATCTTTTTTCAAAATGTTCTCGTTTTGTGTTTTGTGAAAAATGCTTCTATTATAATAATATTTTGCCTGTATATAGCTCAGACCTCTCTAAAGAGGCTCAACTAGAATATTTGAAATATATAACTTAGAAATGGGTTTATTCATATTTTACAACAAAGGGGAGCAATTTTAAGAAAAAAAACGCCAATAATTATTTCATTTGGTGGTAACTCTGAAAATAATGTGAATTTTTCAAAAAATCATAGTTGAGCCTCTGTACAGAGGTGTGAGCTATAGACAGGCAAAATATTATTATAATAGAAGCATTTTTCACAAAAGGAGAACATTTTGAAAAAAGATTATTTTAAGTTAATTTTTTGCCAAAATATTGTATTTAAATAAATTTTTTTTGTCAAAATGTCCTTAAAACAATTTTATGCATGTATTCTAATCTGAGTGACACTAAATATCATGAAAATTATCCATTTATGCGCCTTTTTAAAATCACGGTTCCGAATGTATAGTCGGATACCTTAATGTAAAATTAAGAGCCTTTTTTAATTGTAACAATATCATTTTCGTTTTTATACCATTTTTGTCCAGCAACTATATATAAATTTGAATGTTTGTATATTTGTTTGTGATGCATACAAAATCACATCGTTGATCGTATCGATTCAAAATTTTGTGGGAAGTTTCGATTACGTTTCGAAGGAACCGTAAGCCTATATTTAAGCCTATAAAATTTTTCAAATTTATTTTTAGCGAACTTTTTCCTAAGACACCCTTGTTGAAGGAATAATTGCACATTGCAATGCCAATCTCTATTCGTTATCGAATATTTTCAAGAATCTAAATTCCGGCCTTCAATGAAAAAATCCCGCCTTCACCACACAGAAAATCCCGGATGAGAAATATTTCAGTACCCTGGACAAACTGCATCTCTTAAAAACACTAGCCCTAATAATATCACTATAAGAATGAAAAATTTAGGCAAATCGAAGATAAAAAGAAGACAATATCAGTGCCCCTACAGCGTACGTGCAAACGGGTTGTGGTCAGCTTTCGGTTGCCCGTATGGTGTGCGGGCAAACCAGTTTAAGGGTAAATGCTAAGACTTTGATATCAATAACTTAAATATATTTAGCCATATATTATCATGATTTACTCAGCAAAGTGGTTGGGTAACGGCTAATATAAATGTAAGTGTAATTATATTTGTATTTTAGCGGTAAAGGTGCTTCTTCATCAATAATATCGGGTATTCGTATTTTAGGAGTTTCTTCGTACTAAAGTTTTGATAAAATTTCACTTGCATTCCAGAAGGGATATATCATACTTTAAAAAAAATTACTATAAAAATAAAAGCTAATAATAACAATAAAAAAAAATAGACGACAAATTTTCTTTCTTTTTTTTTTTTTACTTCGCAAATATGAATACCTTCATCATTGATTGAATGTGGGTGTTATTTAGAGACATAACGTCAACAATTTTACACAATAAGAATAAGGATCTATTTTTATATATCCAAGTTGAAGATAAACGTTTTATACTTATGGGGTCTCAGGAGAGTTAAAAATTTCTCTAGAGGTCTGAAAATATAAACAATTTTCAAACAGGTATAATTCTTTTAAATTTAAATTAAATAATTCGAATCTTTTACACATTATTTATAAAGGAATGGGGCTTCAAAAAAGTATAAAATGTTTAAAATATAATACTAATTTAAAAAATTATAAACACATATGAAAATAAGAAACTTTTCTATAAGATATATTTATTAAGTTTTACGTCGCGCATGCTATTTTCTAAAATAGTAGCTTTAATTATATACTAGCGCTATAAGTTGATTTATAAAGTTAAATGTATTCTTATTACATTGTAGCTATTTTTATATAAATAGAATAATAACTTACATATTTTAATAAATAAAAAATACATTTTTAAAAAAATGCAATATTTTACAAATATTTTGAAATACAAAAGATATATAATACTAAAATTAGATAGGGTTTAAAGAGTATAATGCATTTTTTAATTTTATAAAGTTTTATACACATCAGAGGGTACTATTTTAGCAAATAGCGTGCGAAACACAAAAAATACTTAATATTTACTATAGAATTTTCATATGTTTATGATTTTTTAAATTGTTTATATTTTCAGACCTCTAGAGAAATTCAACACCCTTAAGACCCCTTAAATATTCAAAGAGATATTAATCTCATTTTTATTAAGGTGACCAACCATCCTCATTTAGAGGGGGGACAGTCCTCTTTTTATAGGTTCTGTCCTTCCTCGAAATATGACCTCGTTAGTAGCCCACACAAAATTTTTTCAAGGGGGGATCCAGGGTCGAAAGTACACCATTTTGGTATCAAGCTCCAATACGCCGCCCAACATATTCTTTTGATTTTGTCGACTTTCGGTAACAAAAACAATACAAAATTAGTTACTGAATAAATAATTAGCATTAATTAATAAAATTAATTATTAATAACAAATACATGATTAAATTTTACGTAATATATACATAGGATAATAACCAATCGAAAAAAAAATCAAGGGCTATGGGGTGGGGGTGGGGGGTGTCCGGTCCCCTAGGACACTCCCCCCCCCTTGTGGGCTCCACTGGTCCTCCTATTTGTCCTCCTTTTCAATATTTTAAAACTGATCTGTTAATCTCTGTATTCAGAGACAAACCAAACATGTTTCAAATATGTCGAAGAATGGTCTGAAACAAATATCTCAGAAAATAAAAATTTTCAGTAATGTTTTTTTGACTTAATTACAAGTAAATTGGGCAGACTTAGAAAACTATGTTGATTTTTATGAAAAGATATGTCTGATAATAAAATCGATGACAATATATGTTTGAAGAAATTAGAAAATTAAACGTACTTTCAAGTTGTAATAAATTGAAACAAGTTGAAAATCAATACGATGATACTGATAAAAGATGTGTAGAAATACTCTTAACCATTTCAAAAATGAACACATTCTATATGAAAGTTAAGTTATTCTTGTTGAATTTTCATTTTGCTGCCCTGGAACTAATGCAGCAGTTGAAAGAGTTTTTTCAGTTGGTAATAATCTTTGGACAAGCGAGGAAAAAAATCATTCAATGAGAAAATACTTATTTAAATAAATAATTAAAAGGAACGTAAGCGTAATTAGTGTATTTTTGTTTGAATTAATAAAATGTTTCATATATTTACGTTGTAACTTTTTCTTTAATTTTTCATCCTCCTTTTCGTTGTAAAAAACTGATCACCTTATTTTTATATACAGGGTTTCTTGTGTGAGTTAAATATAGAGACTTTTTATATGATTCCCAAAAGCAGTTTTTGTACATAATGAAAAGCATTCAAAATATATTTGATTTGTTGCCCATTGTAAGATTATTTTTAAATATTCAAAAATTTCAATTTCTTTCTCTATGATTTCTTTGGCAGAACTATAAATGAGAATTACTCTTATACAGGCCTGCGGTTAGACTAGCGGTTTTAATGACGAACTTCTGGTTGGCATGTCATAAATTCGAGTCTTAGGATCACTGAAGACTTGCCATGTAAAGGATCTGATGTATGTTAACACTAACGAGGCTCAAAGTCCTCCCGTTGGCTTGGTGTGGTACTTTGGAGAAGGAGTGCCAACTTAGATGTCCTCCTCATCCCTAAAAATTTCGAGGTCTGGCGCCAATGTGTGATACCGCCCCCCTTGGGTGACCGTATCTTTGATTGTCAGCGTGAGCTAGAGGTGTAGGGTTTGCAAAAGGAATAGACATTTTTAATTCTTAATATGACTTTATTAAGAATGGAACTTAAATGTCTAACAATTTAGATGATATTATTTAAGCGAGAATATATAATGAACAAACACACAGTAATAGTTAAACCGAATTGCGTAACTTAGACCACTATAATTATTTAATCCGCCTACTCTCACTTTTAATAATATTACAAGTCCTAATATCAAATAATAAATCCTACCTTAATCCAAATTTAGATTCAATCTTATGAAGAAACGTCTGGGAGCGCGTGCAATGGTATGAACCTTGACTTAATGGCTTATCTTCCAGGTAACTTCACAATTGGCTATCAATTCACGTTTGTATCTCTTTCAAACATAACATTCCCCAAATTGCTATCCCACTTACTGAAACTTCTGTTATTTAAAAGCTATCTTATTTGCATTTCTTTTTCACATTTTGCTTCTTGGGTTTTGGCTGGAAAAGAGTTGCCATTAATCTTGGCCCCCAAAGAACCCAGAGGTTATGTTAAAGAAAAAACGCGTGAGCCCGCCGCAAATGGCACTCATGTTGTTTTATATAGTAACACGTTAATGAACATATAAACATGCACTCACTCATTTTATTCCTTTACTGACTGTTATAATAATTTTAGATGTGTGTGTGTGTAATAGCCTAGTTACATACGAATAGAAATTCAAGGTAATGAAACAGACGAACTAATAAAATTTATAACTGTATAAAGAAAAAATTTAATATTTAAAATACAAATCAAGAGGCTTTCTGGACCCTGGCATCCAGCCCCCGCGCTTTTCAAGACATAGAAGAGAATCGCAGAATTATATATGCTTTTAACTACCAATTTCCCTTTCTTCGTTCAACATTATTAGAAAAAAATATAAATTACTACATAAAATAATAAGAAAGAAATGTAAACAAATGAATATAAATACGCATATATATATGTATATATATATATGTAATGTAATAAAATATACTCACAAAAAACTCAACTTTAAAATTATCTGTGCAAGATTTTGGTTCACTTATATTTTAAAGATAATTGATTATAACAATATAAGTAATGATTTGGAAGAAAAATTTGTCCTGTTACTGTAAAAGAATTGTCGTGTCTCTTTAAGTAAACTGAAAAATGTCAAAAATTCAATTTTGAAAATTGTTTAAAGCAAAATAAAGAAAGAATAACCTCTAAGCATACTTTAAAGATTCAAATCGATTATGTTTAGCACGTAACTTGTGCATTAGCGTCAAAAATTTAGATAAACGAAAAATAGTAATTACATTAATGTCTCATTTACTGATGAAGTTAGAAGGGAAAAAAATTGCTTACAGAGTTGGTAATCCGTTTAACGAGTTAATTTTGATTCATTAGATTCTTCATTTTTTAAAAATAAACATGAAGTGAAAAAGGGCATTAATGATATCACTGACGTAATAAATTTTAAAGAAAATAAAAAGAATTTGCGGTTGAAATGACATGAAAATTCCATTCTACTTTCGGAAAGGATAATGCGTTTTAACACTTGCGCAATTTTTTTTTTCTAAGCTTTGCTTAGTTTTAATTTTTAAATTTCATTTGGAATAATATGTCTTTATCGTTGTAACAATTTCCTAAAGCTTAATATTTTTAGCACATATATTCATTTATTTTTGTTCTTTTAATACATAAGGGGTTTTTTTGTAAGGTATTTGTTATATTACGATTCATAACATTTTTTTTCTTTCAAATATTCTATGATTTCATTAAAGAACGAGTAATAGCTTATTCCTGCAAATATTCTTTAATTCTATAAAAAAAAAATTTTTTTCAAGTAGAATTTTTCAATTTAATTCCGTTTTTTCCCATCTTACTTATGAGATGTTTTTTTTTTCTCAATGGGGCTGCATTTTAGCAATTGAACCTTTTCGGACATGGCAAGTCCCTAAATGTGAGAACCATTTCATGGTGGCACCATCTAGTGGCGCCCTCGCTACCAAATTTGGACGTTTGTATTAATTTTAATTCAAGCTCTTGTC
>BMAV01009547.1:98224-115963 GCA_019973955.1 Trichonephila inaurata madagascariensis | reverse complement strand
TTTTTTTTTAAATTGTGTGAATAGTATGTGAAAAATTTCATCTCGTATCATTTTCTTGAATAGATACATTATATAAAATGCTAAAATATAATTTTTAAATATATAAAGAAGGAAAGTAGCTCAAAGGGTACTAAATCTTCTTAATTTTTAATAAACGTTCGATAAAAATATCTTCACTCTTTATCTCTATTTTTATCATTTTAAGAATTCAGTTGAAGCACGGTAATTATTGCTTTTATGGTTGAACTTTACTTGCAATAAATTAATCTTTTTAGCCAATAAATTAATAATATCCAAACTAGGTTTATTCTGATTGGAATTTCGAATGAAATATATCATATTTTATTTTTAAAATATAAGTGGATCAAATTGTTCTCTTAACGATTAAAAAAATGTGGAATTGTTAATGCAAAAATTAATCAAAAAGTTATATTATTAGTCTCGTTTTAAGAGAGCACATGATTGGTAACTTCAATTACCATAAAAGGAAATTGAATTATTAATTTCTTATTAAATTTTGAGAAGAAAAATCTTATATATAAGGATTAGTCAAAAAGTAGGTCACGCTATTTCGAAATTGATGAAATCTTTTTCAATCGAAATGTAATTAATGACTTAATTTTAGAATAAAAAATCATTCCTTCCACAATTAGTGCAGTTTCATCTAGAATGTTTTTATAATATCCTTGATTAGTAGAAGGGACTATTTTAATGAGTTTTACGTAATCAAGTCAATTAGTATTGATCATCTGTAACATTAAAATACGCATCAATAGATCAAACTTTTACAACGTAATCTCTCTTAAATCTTCAGATTAAAATAATGCCTTGTCTTTACCATAATGTCCGGATATACACTGGACTTCTAAAAAAAAAATGAATAAAAATATAAATTTGTATTAAACATATTTCAAAAAAATAATTACGTTGACGTATTTGTTTCATGTAATATTGGAAATATATTTTCCTTAACTTATCTTTCATAATTTATAATGGGCTAAATTCATTCAGGTCACATGATAAATGCAGTCACGTGTTCTCCATTGAACTCAAAACATACATTAACTCCTTGCGTATTAGACTGTGCTTTCTAGTATCCCCAGAAATCTGGGATTTCTTGGGATAATGATCTTGATGTTACGGAGCACATTTCAATTTTCTTTTTGGCGCTGACTAAGGCACACGTTCCTTAGTGCTTCGTTTCTCTTTCTAAAGTTTGTTTGCATGTTTATTTTTACTTTTTCTTGTCAATATGAAATCGTCGTTGGATTTCAACGAAAGTTATATTGAATGAGCATAATTGCAGAAAACCGAGGAATACGACTGATACGGATTTATCTATTTATGTTGAAGAAAATGAAGAAATAGAACAAAAATTGACAAAACGCATGTCGAAAAGCTTTTTGTTCCAAGGAACATTTCGAGCAATTTCACAAAGATTTGTAATTTTGATTCCACCCCCACCCCCCTTTTTTTTTGTAACCTAGACATTTTGTAACTTAACTTTGTAGTTTAACACAATTATTGTGTTCCAACCCCGAGACTCATCAACCACCAGGCCATGTGAACTCCCCTCGCTTGCGTAAGGGGAGAAACTGCTCAACTCTCACCGAGGGCAGTGTTAACTGTAACATTTTTTTTCTCTTTTTCACACACTATTCCCGTAGGGGTTGCCTTGTAAACTGAGCATAAGAAGCGCTCGTAATAAAAATACTGATACGGTGTAACTTCCCAAAATTATTTGCTTCCTCTTTGACTTCATAACTTGGAAAGAATCGTATATAATTTAAATTAACCATATTTTTTACAACAATCCAAAAGAAAAAAATCTACCTTATAATGCTTCCTGTGCTGGTTATACAGGTTGTATACCAATATAAGCCATGTTTCCCCATGAGGTTACAAAGGGATATTGCCCTATACATAGTATACACCTGGACAAAAGAATTAGCGCACCAAAAAGGAGTCGTCAAAATGAAACGAAATTTTACATACGTAATGAATACTTTGATATAAGTAAATGATCAGAAAATCAAAGAAAAAGGATCATTTATTTCAGAGAAAAAGGCAAAAGAACGGAGGATTTAATACCATGTTGAACCCCCTCTATAGCGCGAATGCACGATGCGATACGATTGGGCAATGAGGCATACAAGTTCTGTATGATGTTTTGAGACATTTCGTTCCATATTTGCTGTAACCTTGCCTCTAGTTCGTTCAAACTCGTGAGATGCCCAACTCACCGTCCCAAATGATCCCAGATATGTTCGATTGGAGACAAATCTGGGGATTGGGCAGACCAAGGAAGGGTAGTAACAGTGCGGAGACGGTCTTGTGACACCCTTGCCGTGTGAGGCTGAGCATTGTCTTGTTGAAAAATGGCTCCTGGGAGCCGTTGCATGAGTGGCAACACATGTGGTTGAAGGATGTCATGGACATACCGCTGAGCTATCATGTTCCCACAGATTAAAACTAGGTATTGTGACCGTGTATTGTAGGCAATGGCACCTTATACCATCACACCAACTGGGGGAGCGGTGTGTCGCTGTAAAGCAAAGACAGAATTGAGGCGTTCTCCACGGGGTTTCCACACACGAACACGATTGTAATCACTGCTGAGATTGAATCTGGATTCGTCGCTAAAGACGACCTCTTTCCATTCCTCTGCAGTCCAATTACCTCGAGCGCGGCACCACGCGAAACGGAGGCGTCGATGCGTGGGCGTCAAGGGCAGCACACATAATGGGCACTGCGATCCCAAATGTGCTTCAGTCAGGCTTCTTCGTATGGTTCGAGAAGACACAGGGCCCCTAGTGAAGGTGCTACCTGTGCCTGGTTCGCGGCCGATGAAGCAGTTGGCTGTACGAGTGCATTTCTTACGATGTGGCGGTCTTCTCGACGTCTGGTCTGTTGAGGGCGTCTTGAGCCTGTTCTTCGTGTAAATGACATCTCTCGGGTCCACTGGTCCCAAAACCTCCTCACAACACAATCAGAGCGGCCTAATTGACGAGCTACTCGCCTAGCTGACCATCCGGCTTCCATCATGTCGATGATTCTCCCCCTCTCAAACTGTGATAGCTGCTCATGTTGTCTTCGAAAACGGCGTAATGACATGTCTACTGAGTTCTTCCTTTGTAAACGATTCAGCATACTCAAACTAGCTTTGGTTACCTGTTTTATACTCCACGGAGAACGATGTTAAACGCCCTCTACCGGCTATACGTAATGCGCAATCACGCTGCATTTCTAATCATTTGCATATCTCCCCGACATGTACCTTCATACCAAGTTTCGTTACGATCTCGCAATTATTTCTAGGTGCTCTAATTTTTTTGTCCATGATTGTATGTATCCGCCAGTGATTACAAGGTACTCAATAAGTTGTACTTCTTGTACTACTAGTAAAATTTAAATAAAATTTGATATTTTATTAAAAATGTTCAAATATTAAGATTCTTCAAAAAGTTTATAAATGAAAAATATTTTTATATCATAATAAAGTGCATTTCGCTTACCTATTTGAGTTATTATTGATGACAAATATGTAATTTTTAGAAGAAAGTTTATGTATAAAGCAAAAAGTTGGCAACAGCGAAATTCTTGAACTGATTGTCTGGAAACATCTGAATGCATTTATCATAGAACTACGATGTCACATGATTTTATGAACTGATTCGCTGGAAATACTTTAATACAGTTATCATGTGACTTTGACGTTTCATGAATTTAGAGCCTTAAAGAAGAAATAAATAGTTTTGATATTGTTTGATGTATAAAAGTTTTCCAAATGAAAAGTGGATAAGTTCACAATAAAAAGAATGATTTTATTGGGAATCACAAAAGAAATTGCTCTGAGGGGTTGTAACATAGGCCTCATTGTTTCGGCAGCAGGTCTATGTCTTCCCTCTAGAAAGAACGTTGTTGATTCTTGAGGAAGTCCAGCCCAGCTTCCTTCTTTTTATCATCCAAATAGAAACGTAATTCTGTCTTAAGTGACCAAAAGGCTTATAAGTCATAAGGTGACAAATCCGGACTGTATGATGGGTGTTCTAATATTTGCCAACGAGTTTTATTATGCTGTGTTGGTTTCACGGGAGACGTGTAGGTGAACATTGTGATGGTGATCCGATATTGTTTGCTGCCCTTTTCGAAATCTTTTACACCAACTGCTCCAAGACATTCGACCTAAACAGTGCTCGCCACTATTTGTCGATAGATGTCATCATTAAACTCACCTCCTGCAATCAGAAACCGAACTACCGCACGTTATTCCGATCTACACGCATCCTTATCGGCACGAATTTATTTTGATTAATTCCCTACCACTAACAGGCTTCACTGTTAAACATCGTATGCTGTGTACACTTCCTGTCGTCCTTCATGTCCCTGTTTGGTAGGTAGCTGTGCAATAGCTGCACTCATTCTGACGCAATCGCATGTGTCCACTTTTCATTTGGGCAATCCTTTTATATAAATGTTTCAACAATGTTCTGATTGAAAATTAAAAATACGGACAATGCACATGATTGTTTTCAATCAACACGATTCCATTTTTAGCATACATTAAACATATTTGTAACAAAGGCATTTAATGAAAACAAACTAATCTTATTAAGTAAAGGAGATTTTACTTATAATTACTTCTCTCATCAATTCTGAAGAAATTAAGAGAGCGAAAATTATAATTTGTTATTATTAAAATACTTACTGTTTATCATTTACATAACGAACTTTAATTTGTAAATCTAGCATTATTAAACATTAATGCAACATCAGATAATAAAATGCCATCATTATAACATAACTAATTATTGGATTCTTGTAATTAGTAATCATTACAATAATTACACATAAGGGATTTATTTATCTAAAGTTTTAACAACTTAAGACCATATTTTCCCCTTTTTTTATCGGTATGAAAAGGGAACTTTCCCGCCTCGTTTAAAGTGAGTAATTTACAACTTTGGATACATCCGGTTACAGTTATCTTGCATTCTGAGACTATTATTCATCAAAATGCGAAGCCAGGTAATTTACGTAGTTTGGGAAGCCTTTATGTAAAATTATCGTCTGTTAATTTTATTAATATGGCTCTGGATGCAAAATTTCTCTTTTGTTTCTAAGTAATAATCATCAAGGCACCAAAAAATAATAACTAACAAACGATACTCTATACTAAAAAGAACAGAAAGATAGTAATTTGATGTATCTGTAAGCTTTAAACTTTCTGAAGCTTCTGTAATACCATAAATTGTATCCAAAAGACTATTTCAAAGGAATTTTTTTCTGCTTATTCATTTAAAAAACTATATCTAATATTGTGAATTTTAAACGTTAGCCTATCCTCATGGTAAATAAAGTAGAGAAATCAGATATCCTCAGTTCTAATATCCAAAACGTTCCATTTTCAAATTCAAAAAAGTGAGAGAAAAAAAACCCTTTTTTTTCGGAGAATTTTCGAAAAGTTTATGACTACAGTCAGAGTCAAGAATAATTTATTATTTCTGTATTTACAATATAATTTTCTCTTATTTAAAATGATTCACAAAATACAGATTTTTAGAAATATTTTTCAAAAGTAGCTAATATTTATCAGTTATTCAGCATTGTGTGGCAGTCAAGTTAAATTACATCTTGTAATAATAAATACCCTCACTATCCCTTTGTTGAGATTTCAGTTAATAAATTACAGTTTTAAAAACTAAAAAACACCCTTTTATGGTTAATTGAACTAAATTGTAACTTAATATTTTAGTCGCCAATTCTAGAATTAGTTGTCAAATCTGAATATGGGATCTGGAATTAGTCGCCAGACGCCGGATGGGATCTGAAAATGGGAAATCGTTAGTCCTGATGATCCTGTTCAAGACGATGGAACAAAATTGTTCAATTATTGTATTGTCATCGGTCCTGGACAAGTGCGCAAAATTTCGAATTAATCTGACCTCTTAAAGTTGTTGAAAATTGAGTTCAAAGATTCCATTACATACAAGTGAAACTTATAAAAGGGTGTTAAAATAGAGTACAGGGTGCAAGTTAGCGATAATTGACGACTCTTAGAATAAATCAAATCGTTATTGAAGTAAAAAATTGCCAAATCTGGAGTGCATACTAAATTTAATTTTATTAAAATTTCTAGTCTGTCCATGTATTATTTAGTATATTAAACGTATTTTTTCAAATCTAACATAATTTTTAACACGCTTTTATTAGCTTCACTTGTATGTAATGGAATCTTTGAACTCGATTTTTACCCACTTAAAAAGGTTAGATTAATTCGAAATTTTTCACACTTGTCGAAGACCGATGACAATACAATAATTTAATAATTTTGTTACGTTTTCCTGATAAAGATCATCAGGATTAGCGATTTCCCATTTCCAGATTTGGCGACTAAAAGATTAAGTTACAATCTTAAAGCGAAAACACTCATGGTTAATGCAAATACAACAAACAAAAAGTCTTCTTTACATGAAAAAAAGGAGGATGCGTCAGAAATTTCTTTGCTCGATTTACTGTAAAAGAGTGTTTTTTTTTTTGTTTTTTTTTAGTTTTTTAAACAATCATTTATTATTGCTAACGGGCTTCCAGTATCTAGCGACAATTTACTGGATATGATTAATTGATTTTCTCATTGTTTCTTCAATTATAGCAAAAATCCGAAAATCTGGGATTTAATATTATTATTATTTTATTGCAACATAAACATATTAAGAAAAATATTATATAGTTTATATGCGTTCTTCTAAATAATTTCCGATTCTATGATTGATATGACCTACTTACCTAACAGGATATTAAATTTTCTTCGATATCAGTAGGAAATGATTCAAATTCTGAGTTTCTTATGTCTAGACATTTTTAAGATATTATAGTCATCTGTAGGCAGAACTCTAAAATTTAATTGCTTCGAATGCCTATCGGTGACTTTAAGAAATTACATTTCCTTAAAAAATATTTGTTTTGAGTAAAGTCAGGTATTTAGTTAGTTAAGAATTGTGGTTTTGTCTATTTTAGAATAGTGGATATGATTATTGATAAATTCTGTAAGTAGGTAGCATAATCTAATTCACAGATACAATTTCCTGCAACTTTTTGAAAATGAAAAACTGAATTCCATTGTTCTAATTTTTGTAAATGATAATTATAAAGAAAGAATAATCCTAGAAAAAATTGGATTTTCATAAAAAAAAGCTTTGATGTAAATCCGATTTCACATCAGCTCACATCAGAAAATGAACGTCAATGAAATAAGTTTTGTAGAGTTTTGAAGGCCCTATTTTTCTATCATTGAGAGTAAATTTAATATTTTAGCCATTTTCTTTCCTTATCTCTACATAACAAATCGCCCACTTCATCTCAAAGTTTGTTCGTCGAATTAAAGCGTAATTACTGAAGTGTCTACTTAACTGTTTCAAATTAATAGCTCTAATGAATTGTATGTTGCACTAATGAATGCATTTCATACGGTACAGTGGCTAACTAGTATTAATTAACCCGTGAGCGCTGCATTGCTTGTTTTGTTTGTTCGAAATTTAATTCTTACTGTTTACGAAACCTATAAGCAAAAAATCGTATCTAAATATTAAAAAATGATATGGTTAAACAACATACAAATAATTTTAATGGAACGAGGAAAATCCTTTGAATTCGAGTCGCATTTCAATTTACGCATAAAAATAAGAGAAATATTTCATAAAATTTAAAACATTCCAAAATTATTATTATTTTTTTTTTTTTTGATTTATTGAAATGCAATTATTATGTGACTATCCAAAATATTATTCTCAAAAAAAATTTCCGAAATTATTTTGATTTTGTCAGCTTAATTAAGGAATTTTTCAGCTCTTTTTTCATTCCCTTTACAAATCATGATTAAATAAATATATTGAAACACGGCACGTATGTTGATTTCCCTACAGCGGTGCTCTCCTTGTGAGAATGTTGGGTTTAAAAGACAAAGCTCGCTTCTCAGCGTGAACTTAAAAAATAATTTTTGGCAACCACAGAAGAAGGGAGCAGGGTTACGGTATTGGCGACAAATTTGGCGAAAAATATGATATTGCCGAGGAAACATCGAGAAAACTCTAGGTTTGATCCTTAAAGAAATTATCATGAGGTTAAATAAAGAATCGCTCGAACTTCTAGAGAACCGTTTCTGGAGCGTTGTAAGGCTTATTTATAACGAGTGTGTTTTGCGCAATTGAAAATAATCTGTTATAATATTTCTTTGTGTGTATGCGTCGATTTGTCTTCATGTGTAGTCATCAATCCTTTCCTGTCCATAAATAAATCTGTTATTGTTCAAATAATTGGAGTCGTTGACTGCTTTCTCCCACGCAAATTTGCAACCTTATATTATCTAGAAATTTTAACTACTGTATCTGGTTCTTTTTCTTTTGTCAAACAATTAATAAGGATAGAATTTTCTAAAAGCTTTCTAAAATACTTTATATGTATATAAACATATCGCTCTTATCTATTTTTTTATTTTTGGTGTTCTAATTTTTTTCCATAAAGTTCCTGAGACTTTTAGGCATTTTATTTGTAAAATTTTGTAACATATGTCTAGTATAACTAGAAATGATTAGTAAAGAACTTATTACAATGATTATCTTTTTTTATTTATAAATACTTTTAATATTTGTATTATTATTATTATTTTTTTTTGTTGTACAATATGTTTTTCTATAGACCATTATTATTATTTTTTTAAATTCACAGTGCGCATTTTTAAAATACACTAACTTTAAAAACATTAGTAAAAACTGATAATTATTTTTCGAGTTCTTCAAACAGCTAAACCTTCTTTAAAATTTGCCATTTACTCTTACAAAATCAAAGGCGCATTTTATATCATAAAATTATTGTTCTTCTTCCAATTTTTAATTAAAAAAGAAAAAAAAAATACCATTTCTTCTATCATATTGTCTTCAGTAGAATTTGTGAATTTAAATAAAATTCCAATGCACTTTTAATGAAGCATGAACTTAATTAAATACCATTCGGCAGATCAGAAAAGAATATATTCTCATAAAACTTAAAAAGAAATTAATTAAAATGAAATATGAACTTCATGATAAAGATTAATTTTTATGCATTGTAGAAATAAAGAAGCTGAATTGATTGTTACTAATGATATAATACAAAAAGAAAAGTAATTTTTCGAGGAAAAAATTTAATTATCTTGTGCTATCTCAGATGTTATATAGTCTTAATAAGGATTCAAAAAAATCGCTTTAGAAAATCTGTACAGTATTTAAAAAAATGTTAATGTTAATTTAAATTTGGGTGTTTTCTTTTAATATCTGAAAATATATTTACCAGAGATTTATCTTAGAAATATTTTTAAACCTTAATTAAAAACAATTATTCCATTTTTTATAGAAAAAGAAATTCTATAAAAGATGTAATATTAATTGACTTTTTGCAAACTGTTTCTTTTCTTTTTATAAGAAACTTTATAATTTAAAATCACTTCTTCCACTTCCAATATTTTTACGAGAAATCATTAATTCCTAAAAAGTAGTACATGAATTATGAAACATTAAAAAAGAGTTATATGTAGAAAAAAGCATAATCAAAAACTTGCAATAATGGTTCTAAGAAATTGCTCAAGAATTAACTTTAATTTTTAAACTTCCTAACACAGTCTAATTAAAATCTAACATCAATTTTGAAAATAGCTTCTGAAAAATCATTGATGTAAATATTTAAATGTATTTCATAACTGTAAGAACTCTAATAAATTGTAAGAAATAATTTATTGTGCACAAATGTACTTCAAAAACTTAGAAATTCTAAAAATACACAATTTCTTCTATATTTAAATGTTTGTTTATAAAGGATTTTTCTTTTTCAAGGCTCTTTGAATTTTAAAATTAAATTTTCATTTTGTTTCATTATAATAAATTTGTATTCCGAAATAAGCATTTTATTTCACATTTCTTTTTTATGTTAATTAATTTCCCTTCCTGTGTTCGAATTATTTGAAATTCTTGAGAAATAAAAATCGCTTATCATTATTCATAAATATTCATTTTCACAAATCGTCTGTAGAAAAATTATTTTCATCTATCGTAAGCAATTATTTCCCACATAAATAATTTTCTTTTTTATATTTAATACATAAATAAGTTAAAATTAATCCTTGTAAAAAAAAAATATTGTTACAAATCTGAGCTGAAATTTACGAATCTTACAGTAACGTATTAAAATTAATATGTGTGTGATTTACATACTTTATACAATTTAAAGACTTCATGAAAATTCTACTTGCGAGTAAATTCAGATGAACTTTTAAGATTTTAAAACAGCTTGAAAAGGAAATTTTGTCTCCAGTATCTTTTGCGTAATTCAATTATTCAATCTATCCAACAATATCAAAAACGAATTAATTTCTCTCTATATTACATTCTAGAATTTATGTGAAGAGCTAAAGGAATTAATTTATGAAAGCTTCGAGAACTTATATTTAATTTAAAAAATTTAGTAAAATGGCAGATTTTGTTTTGAGGAACATAAAATAAGAGTAAAAATAATTTAAAATAATTTCGAAATATTTAGGAAAATTCTTTTTGTTTGTTTATTTATTTAGTGTAGGAAGTAACGAAACTGTTCTTGTAATAAAACTATTTGTAATTTTATTACAAATGCTATTTTCAGGTAATAGTGCGAATGTATTATATTCTTTAATAATCGATAAAATTAAATCATCATAGTGCATTACAATAGATAAGCCAATACATTAAATATATAATTTATTTTATGATAATGTATCTGTACATTTTTCTGTAAGTAAATTGCTTTTTTTACAAGTCTAGAATATTCTTATTAGTATATATTAAAATATTTGCAAATAGTGATTGATTTTTAAATAAATTACAATTCGAAATTTAAATTTTGTATGCATAATGCATTTGCTCACATTAAATAATGGAATATACTGGACTCACTTGTAATAGTATGAGCTGAAAAACATGATGTACGAGGATGATAAAATTCTTACAAAATATTAAACTTTTTTATGCTGCATTTTGTATTGAAATATTAATACTGTATCCAGAGTTTTGTGCTATATTTCTCAATTCCTACTATTAGTTCCCTCTCTCCCTATATATGTATATATATATATATGTTGTTCAAATTTTCAATAGTTAATAAAATACTTTCTATTCATACATTCAAGTTCAAAGACATTTTTTAAAAATTGTAGTGGATGATACTTGATGTGTTAATACAGTTTTTTTTCAAATATTAATTCATTGATTAAATTAAACAATGAATAAATAGTAGCAAACACAAAAATAATAGTCCAATAACCTATATAGAAAGAAAAATCGTTTGTTGTGCCCTTTTAGCACAATGGATAGCGCGTTGGACTTCTAATCCAAAGATTGGGGGTTTGAATCCCACCAGGGATGGCCTAATTTCTAAGAACGTGATTTCTGTTTTACTATACTATTTTATTAGAATAATTGTCTAATTAATGAATAAACTCAAACAAACAAAAAAATAGTCCAACACCCTATATGGAAAGGAAAATGGAAAAATTTTTCAATGAAAATCGCTTTCTATTTTGTCACTTAAGGTATCCGACTACGTTCGGAGCCGTGATTTTAAGAAAGCGCATAAATGGATAATTTCCATGATATTTAGTGTCACTTTTAGATTAGAATACATGTATAAAATTGTTTTAAGGACATTTTTTGACCAAAAAAAATTATTTCAATACAATATTTCGGCAAAAAATTAACTTGGAATAATCTTTTTTCAAAATGTTCTCTTTTTGTGAAAAATCCTTCTATTATAATAATTTTTTTCCTGTATATAGTTCAGACCTCTGCACAGAGGCTCAACTATGATTTTTGAAAAATGCACATTATTTTCAGAGTTACCACCCATGGAAATAATTATCGGCGTTTTTTTTCTTAAAATTTTCTCCCTCGGTTGTCGTAAAATATGAATAAACCCACTCCCAAGTTATATATTTCAAAAGTTCTAGTTGAGCCTCTATACAGAGGTCTGAGCTGTATACAGGCATAATATTATTATAAAAGAAGCATTTTTCACAAAAGGAGAATATTTTGAAAATTTGTCATTCTATGTCATTTTTTTGTCAAAATAGTGTAAAATAATTTTTTATTGTAGTATTATTCTTAAAACAATTTTATACACTTATTTTAATCTAAGTGACACTAAATATCATAAATATTATCCATTTATATGCTTTTACAAAATCACGGTTCCAAACTTAGTCGGATACCTTAAGGCGGTTCACCCATGTGACGACTTGTTTTTTAAGCATTTTTAGGTAAATTTGTTGTTGTTTTTTTTCTCTATGACCAGCAAAATGTGATAGAACTTTACGTTTTTCATCTTTTATTTATAAAGTGTATTATATAAATTTTTAGCCAAAAATATCCAATAGAACGTGAGTTATAGCGCTCTGAACACACTCGCCTCGAAAAAATGGACGCTCACTTCCTTCACGATTCCGGCTGAGTGATTCCCGTTGGTGTGGTGTGGTAGTTAGGAGAGAGTGGTGCCAGCTCAGGTGTCGTCCACGTCACTTGACCATGGTTCAAAATTACGTGGTCCGTCGCCAAAAGCCTTCGTGTAGCTGAACAGTGCGACGTTAATAATCAATCAATCATCAACCGGCTGAGTGATTGGCTTATCTGAAATAAAAAACATTAACGGCGTTTTAATCTTTAAGCTTAAATGCACCGAATTAACTATACTCAATTGAAAATATCAAAAATTGGTTTGGGGTAGATGTTTTTTTATTATGTTTTTGTTATAAAAAATAGGAATATTTTGAATTTTGGAATGATTGTAGTTCATTTGGTGCGTATATTTGTGGTGAGTCTACCCTATAAATTTGAAGTCATTCGGTCAAACTGATCTTGAGATACGATGGAGGGAAGTTTGAGAAACACAGTTTTGAGAAAAATGCGTTTATAGTTTCAACTCCGATTAAAACAATGAAAATCTTAACTTAGCGCTGCGAACAGCTGCTCTTCTAACACCAGCTTCTTTATAACGACTTCGAATTTTAAAAAATCACTTTACCACCGTATTCTAGACATGTTAAGAAACCAATTTATGAAAAAAAAAATTTTATTTTTTATTTTTTTGAACCCATTACATGGATTTAACCTTAATATTGTGATTCTGTCATATGTATGTACATATTTATATTAATTGTAACTATTTAATGAAAAGTAGCTAAAATAATTTTTTTTGTTGACCTAAGTAGGAATTGACTTTAGAAATTTTATTTATGTTACTTGTTCTACTCATGATTCTAAATTCTAATTTTTTGTGAGCTCTTTAATTCCTCTTTTTATGTATTGTACCCACTATATTCAAAAGAATATACATTTTTAATTCTTCTCCTCTAATTTTGTTCTGATTCTAAATTTTAATTTCAATATCAATGAATTCCACTCGCAACTTGTCTTGATTTTGGTAGAAGAAATAGAGAATATCCCTTGAAAGTAAAATATTTCAATTCATCTAAATCGAGATTTGACTTTGAAAAAAAAGAAAAAAAAATTAAGCTCTATTTCGAATTATTCTTTTTCAAATTCCAGTAGCTCTAAGCTCTATTTTAGAATTAATTCTTATTCAATATTTTATTTTTCACGCAAATTTAATGAAAATTTTCCACTACATTTTCCTAATATCTTAGCACATCATCGCATTGCTCTATTTTATTAGGATAATGTATTGCGACTTCTAAAAACAATTGGAAAAATTTGGGACTGGTCACTTATCGTAATTTCCTTTCTAAAATTTATGTGGCTAATCAATTACACTGGCACGATAGATGGGATTGACCAGAAGTGGACAAGGAGGACACTCCTATCGCTCTTGAGAAAGGAGGTTAGTGAGGTCAATGGATTCCATTATACCTTTCCCCAATTGAGTAGGCGTTCACTTCGCAACCAATCAAATTCAGGTATGTGGGAAGTGACTTCTGACCTTAAGGTAGTTGTTGAGAGATAATTTTGAATCCATGAAACAAGATCACCTGTTAGGAGAGTTCTAAAAATAAAATAGCCGTTGAAATGGGGAAAGTCTGATAGAAGTGGAATCGTAAAATAAATTATTCATAAAATAAAAATTGTGGTTTGTTACGTAGGATGAAGTCGTGACTTTAGTTAAAGATAACACACACTCAAAACAGCTATTATTCAATAAGCTTCTATGAATTTTTAATTTTTTTGACAGTTCAGCATGATTTAATATTGCTATAAATTATATTGATTTAAATTTATATCAGTCAATAGCTAACAATTATGTATCTGTAAATATTCAAGCATATAAATTAGAAAATAGTATTACATTTATATATAATTAGATATTTATTAAAAATAATAATTTAACTATAATTTTGATTAGAAAAGTTTCTTCAAACTCCGTGAGTATTTATTAACGTCGCGTGAGTGAGTGAATATTAACGTCGCACTGTTCAGCTACACGAGGGCTTTTGGCGACGGACCACGTAATTTTGAACCATGGTCAAGTGATGTGGACGACATAACTCCCACACCACACCAACGGGAGGACGTTTGAGCTCTCGACAGATTTAACGTGGCGGGCCTTTACGTGGTACGGGCCTTACTCGTGACAAGGCCAGCCATGATCCGGTACCTTGACCACTCGGCTACCGCGGCCACTTTATTAACGGTGCAATTAAAGCAACATGAAGGCTATTGCAATGGACCTCGTAACTTTTAACCTTGGTCAAGTGACAAGGATGACTCCTGAACCTGCATTCCACTCTCCATCGTATTTACTCGAATCTAAGCCGCACTCTAATGTTAATGCTACTGAAAATCGGGTGCGGCTTAGAATCGAAAGGGAAAAAAAATTCATTGGATGGGCAATTAAACCAATTACTGGTTCATATATGTATTTAAAATTTTTAATATAGGTAAAATAACTGATTTTATTCATTTATAAATTCTCATTTTAAATTTATTTTAATTTCGTAAAATTGGATATCGATAAACCATTTTATACACTGTTTTTCATTTTTTACAAAAACTTGATCAGAATTCAGAGTGCGGCCTAGATTCGAATAAATATGGTAATAGTAGTTAAGAAAAAAAAAGATTAACATAATTACAGTTTAGAATAAATAAAAAGCACTTAACACACACTCGTAAATACTATAGCTGATTAAAAAATACTCTAATTCAAAATTTTTTTAATTCTGAATAGTAAAAAAACTGTCCATACATTTTTTTTTACCCAGCGATATTTTTTCTGAAATTTGAGCCTTTTTTATGCTCAACGAATGAAATCATTTCTTGTTATAGTTGAAAATAATGTTCCTTTTAACTAATTAATTATGATCTGATGCGGATAACTTTTAACCCCTTGAAACTAATTTACCATAAACTAAAAATAATGCAAGAAGCCATTCTTTTAGAGCCAATGTATGCCCCTTTCTTATTATACTCCATTACTAAATTCAATGAATTTATTCATAATAATTAGTTAGTTTTGTTCTTATTTTTTGTTTACAAAAAAGACATAGTAATACACATTTATTTAGAAACAGATATACTTCATTGATAGCAATGTGTAATAACCAAATACAGGTGATAATGTGATTTGTGAAGCCAAGGTAGTTTAAAAATAGATATAACCTGCATGCACTGCTTGTTTCATTTTTAACCAGTTCGGGAAGAGAAGTGATTATGATAGCGAATTCCTATAAACGGCATTACTTCAGTCGAGTCTTAAGTTCAAGTCCTGATGTGACTAAAAACCTATTGTGTTTATGGCAGCAGGTGCAAAGGAAATCTATTGAGGCTCAGTCTTCACATTCACGAAGTGTGAACAGTAAGATGTGCCAGACTATAGGTGTCGTCCTTGACACTTGACCGAGGTTTAGAATTATGAGGTTTGTCGCTAACAGCCTTAGTGTAGCTTCGAAATGCGACGTTGTAACCAATGGTGTAAAAGCACTTATTCTTGCTGCAACTGAGAGATGACGCCATCATGTAGATCAGTGTTCCCCAACCTTTTTATTGCCGCGGACCGGTCAACGTTGGATAATTTTACCGCGGCCCGCTGAGAGGGAGGACGTTGATTGTTTATATTTTAGATTGTTTTGTTTTAATAATTTTATTTTAATTTTTTTTGTACTTCAACGTGCCTTCAGAATAAAATATAGCTACACCAAAACTGAATATAAAGTGATTTAACAAGGAATATAAAGCAGCGTTTCTCAAACTGTGGGGCGCGCCCACCTTGGGGAGGGGGTCTTGATAACTGTACGAGAGGGCGCGAGCCTATTGAGAAGTCGATAACAAAAGATTATTCAAAAAGTTATTAATTTACTAAAAGTAAACAAAAAAAATGCTTTCTGATATAATAAAATATAAAATACACATTTACACGGATATAATACACTTATAAATGTATCAGTACTGTACAATGTATTTTATTATTAACTTAACAATACTAAGTTAAGAACAAGTGGATAATTACCAGTGACTCCATGGGCTTGTATTAACACTTATCCTGATAATATATATATATTTGTACGGATATAATTAATTCCTTTACTGCCGGTTAAAAGTTACGCGATTCGCTCCCCAATGCCACCGTTTACCATGTAGTTGTGAGTAATTTGATGTTGTATGGGGAGGGGGGGGGGATAGAAGAGCAAATCCCCTGAAATAAGTAAATCCTTCGCAAACACTGTCAAGGTCCTTTTATTGCATTCCAAAGCCTTCGAAATAATCGTATGGATAGCAGGGCACAGAAAAGATCGTACTTCGGAAAGACGTATATATACGTCCAGAAAATTAATGCTTTGGCTGAGCGAGACGTTTACATACGTCGGTGGCACATAAAAGATTAAATTCGTATTGTATCTTTAGTGTCAAAGTATAGTATTATTGAATTCAATACATTGTTATTGTATGGAGGGGGGGGGGGAGGAAAAAGATGATTGAATATTGGATCGCGAATATTGAAAGTTTGAGAAGCACTGATATAAAGTGATTTTCACAAAAAGTCGCCCAAACCCAAGAAAAATACGCAGCAGTAAATAAAATGGAAATAATTTAATGTTTCTTGTGCGTACCAGTAATATTTGATCCACGGACCGGGGGTTGGAGACCACTGATGTAGATTACTCGTACGATTTCCCTTCATCAGAGGAACAGAAGCTACAGAAGAGTGAATGAATAAGTAGGCTGTTTGAAATTTGGTGTGTATCAAGCGCGGAAATCTCTTTCATTGTAAATTTGCGTGTAAAAAGATGTATAGAACATGAAACTTTTTTGCATTTAGTACCTAGAAGAGTCATTTTGTGCTTGTGAATGGTTTCCGACTGGTCACAACGTTAATAAATATGACCCTTCGTACTTTAGTGGTAACAGTCATGAACCCATGTTTGGCGTGTTATGAATTCGAGCCCCATCGACGAAGAAGACCCGTCGCGTAGAGGCGCCGATGCATGTTAAATATATCAGGGCTCAAAGCCCTCCCATTTGTGTGGTGTAGTAGTTTGGAGAGTGGGGTACTAATTCAGGTCCTCGTCACTTGATCGTTCTTCAAAATTTCGAGGTCCATCGCCGGTAGACCTTGAGTTTCATTATAGTACCACGTTAATAAAACTATCAATCAATTCGTTTCAAATTAAACCTTTTGTGTCATCAGGACTTGAATCATTCGATCTCTTTTTCCGATGATAAAAACTTACTAATT
>BMAV01009547.1:12591-78442 GCA_019973955.1 Trichonephila inaurata madagascariensis | reverse complement strand
CCCCCCCCCCCCACTCTTCTCCCCTCCCCATACATCAGATTCGTCTGCCTACGTGGAATACGGCGGTATTGGGGAACGAATCGTGTAGCTTTTAATCGGCAGTTGAGGGATTAATTGTAAACCGTACAAGTTATCTAGATAAGAGTTTATTATTTTTTTATATATATAACAGGTCCATTGAGTCACTGGTAATTATTAATGTTGTTTTTAACTTAGTATTGTTAAAATAATTATAAAACACATTGCGTAGTACTGATACATTTATAAGTGTATTACATCAGTGTAATTGTGAATTTTAATTTATTTTTTATGTCAGAATGTATTTTGTTTGTTACTTTTAGTAAATTAATATTTTTTTAAAATAATTTTTTGTTTTCGACTTTTCAATATGCACGCGCCTCCCTCGTAGAGTTATTACGCCCCTCTAGGGGGGCGACCCACAGTTTGAGAAACGTTGCATTTATAGCATTAATTTGAGCAATATGTGTTATTTCAACCCTTGTATTATATTTAAAGTAACAAGGGTATGTGTGTGTGTGTGTGTTTTTTTTTACGCAAATGTAGAAGTCTAGGCCCTTTGAAGCTGTCTACAATCGCATTTCATATTCTGCGTTAATTTGTTTTTGCATTTTATTTTTTTTGCCCCATATTTTTCGAGAGAAATGTTTATAACATAAATACGCTGCTCAAAATGGCATTTAAATGTTCATAACTGTGTGTGAAACTTCTACGTATTTTGCAAACTTTGCATCCTGAAATTTAGAAGATGTTCCTGTTTAAATATAAGTTTTAACGTCGAATCAGTTGATATGTTGATAAGTTGTTACCTCCCCTTCATTGGCAAGCCTTTGATTTATGCATTCTAGCTTAGTTTCCTCTGAGAAATATTATTTTACAGGTGTTAGGAGTGCAAAACATTGCACTAACGAGTATAAAATAATTTTGTGGGACCCTGGATCATAAGCAACAGAATGCTTATAATCTAGGTAATACATATAAAGAAAAAATGTTTTAATATTTTTTATTATATTACAATAAAAACTGCAGGAAATTACTGGAAAAAGAGACTGTCCGGTGCCGAATTTAAGTTTTAAATTTCTTCGTGGGATGCGGGACCCTCTTTGGAAGACACGATTTTAGGTTCTCTAGTGATTATATAAACTCTATTGATAACATGAATTTATTTTGCATATATATTTACTTTTTCTTTTCGAATTTTTATTTTGACTTGTGGAGTCCCTGGATATGCTTAGTGGAACCCCAGGGCTACGTAGAACACAGTTTGAAGATTGAAGTAGAGGTCGCATTGGTGTCGAGAAAAGCACTCGGGGAAAAAATGAGGTATGAGAGGTCAACTACCAATATTTTGAGAAACAGAGGAAACAAAAGCATTTTTGCATCTTTTTTTAATAGAAGATCATGATACGTGAAGTTGAACACACTATAGATAATATAAGAAACCTGCGAGATCTTGTCATTTTTAAGGCACTGGCGCCTAAACATTCGTATACATCAGCGCATTTTTTTTTCACAATCACTTACATAAACAATATGCATTTACTTCTAATTTTAAAAAAAATCTGTGAAAAGATTTGTCTCTTGTGTCTGTTTTTTGTTCGAAACAGTCGAGCAGTCAGAAATTTGTAGTCACAACAAACATTTCTCTAACTTCGCACCGTCGAACCATGACGATTTTGCACAGGCAATAATTCCTCTAAATGTGGGGTGGCCAATCATTTCGGGAAGAGTGCTACTATCTGACAAAAAATAGTTTTTCATACCACTTCCAATTTAAAAATAATATAATGAATCTAAAAGTACAATTATATTAGTATATTGTTAATAAACTTTTTGCAGGTTCAATCAGTTAGGTTAGGTATAAAATAAAAATGAGTAATTCGGAACATTTGATTCTAAATATAAGAACTTGTACTTATTAAGTAATCAGTACTTACTTTATACGGCTTTCGAATCTGTGGGTTTTTTTACCAAGTAATCTATATTACACAGTACTAGTTCTCTCTCTAGAAGATGCTAATAAAATTAAGTCGTTTTAAATGCATATCAGTTAATTTCGAGTAAGATTGATTTTATTATGTTCATAGTAGAAAACATTTGTTTAGAAACATGTTGCTCCTAACCTACAGCCATATTTGGCAGCTAAATTGTGTAAATTTGGGACATTGTTTTGTACAAATTTCTAAAATTCAAAATAATGCGGATCATTTACAGTTGAAATAAGTTCCTTATGTTTACTTTTCAGTGCAGTATGGTGCTGTTGTTCAATTATTTCGATTGGGATTTCGGGTGAGTAACAATTAACGTTTTACAGTAAAATAGAAAACGGGCCAGTGAAAAGATTAGCATTTTTTTATCATCTTGAAAATCATCAAACCTAGAACTGAATGAGTCATACGCTGCCAGCTTCACTGGTGAAATTGCTGTTCTTTTTTTATATGGTACAAGAGGTATGTAATTACTTTTCTGCGTCCCCATATCAATGGCATTTATCAAAAGTAATAATAATACATGAAAAGTCTAACTTTGAAACCGTTAAGGGAAACAAGGAATGAAGTTCGTATCAATGCTATTAGACCTCTTAAACAAGACCTAAAAATATTGTTACCGCATTAAATGCCTTAATTGAAGATACCATTAGACACAGGAAAAAAAGTTTAATGTTTAAATTTTTGTATTCAATTTTAATTTGGCATGATTTATTATCATGAATTGATGTATTGAGTAAAATGAATCACAATTCTAAATTAAACATCGTGGAATGCATTGAAGGCTTAGATAATCATAAAAAATATTTAGTTTTCCAAAGATATAATGATAACTTTAAGATATTTGTCAATTCAGTAATAACACTTGCTACAGATTCAGGTATGGATCTCAAATTTTCCATCTCGAAGCTCAGGAAAAAGGTCTATTTATTTGTTTATGAGGGGAGTGATGAACCAACTTCAAATTCCTTCCAGCAGTTCGGGATGTCTTAAGCAAATGGACGATTTACCTTATTATCTAAGTGCTATTCAATATTCTGCTTTCTGTATTAGTTTCACAACGTTTCTGATGATGATCTCATGAAAGCCTGAAAGGGACTAGAATATTAAGTTTCAGGTACAGGAGGAAGGATATATTGGGACAAATATAGAAGGCATACAACCCTTTAATGAAATATGACTTCACTCAAAGATATTTTTTCAGGTAAAAATAGTCAATTGAGGTATTAGAAATTATAGTCAAGAATGACCTCCAAATTTTGCTCAAGCAATAAGAATTTTTTAACATTACCTGTTTCTCTAGCTTCACGGAAAAGAAGTTTCAGTAAATGAAAAATTATTAAAAATTACTCAAGAAGTAATATGACACACAAGAAAGGCTTTCAGAATTTGCCATCCTCTGTATCGAATCCGAAATCTCAGAAAAAATTAATTTCACTGAAACTACTGACAAATTTGCTTCTCAGAAAGCCAGAAAAATTATTTTAATAGTTAATTACTAAGCACAGTTATTTTTATTTATTTATTTATTTTTTTGTAGAAGGACTGATTTATATACTTTTTGTTTCATGAAATTTATGCTTTAGTACTTTTTTTATTGGATTATATTTTCTGAGTAAGTACAGTTATATTTTTTTTGTATTTCTAATTATAAAAAATGTCTATTTTTATTTTAAAGGTAGTATTTTTGTTTGATTATTGTTTAATTAAGTATTTTGTCGCTATTTTTTGTGACATATTAGCTGGTTAAAAAAAAAAGGGTTCTGCACTTAGAATTGTATTTACTCTTTATTAATGTTTTTCTTTTTTACTTTAATACAGGTAGATGAATTTATAGCGTTAACGTTAAGTATTAGTCAAAGTATGAAAAATCTAGAGGGGTGGCACATAAGGTCTTTGCACGCGGGCGGCGGACACCCTAGGATCGGCCCTGTCCGGAGTGTATGATCAGGGACGGCTCCTTAAAGCATGGACCGACTGGGCCCGGGCCTTAAAGGAGACCTTATCTAATAAGGTCGTAATTTGAATAATTTCAACGGTAAAATGTTTTTTCTGGTTATTTTGTCCGAAAAACTCGGAATTTCGAATGATATATCAACTGGCTACATATGATGACCGTCGTCCACATACAGATCTACGCCTATCACCATACACCATCATTACTCATTCAGTCAAAAGGTAGCAATCAGTCGAGTTGGTATGTTCGATTGTAAGTCATGCGCATTTATTTGTTTCGTGTAATTGTTTGTACGAGTATTTAACACCGTATGCTATGTATGTACTGTCTACTTTTAAGG
Source organism: Trichonephila inaurata madagascariensis (assembly GCA_019973955.1). Taxonomy (NCBI): domain Eukaryota; kingdom Metazoa; phylum Arthropoda; class Arachnida; order Araneae; family Nephilidae; genus Trichonephila; species Trichonephila inaurata. The sequence continues at coordinate 74,139 of BMAV01009547.1, read as the reverse complement.
ATTATAGGTAGGGCCTATACATTTGTGTAGGGGCTCAGAATCTTCTTTTACGTAGGGGATCAGGGACATTTGCGTAAGGGCTCAAAGCCTCAAGAAGTCTTAAGACGTCCAATTTCGGGGAATCCCACAATTAAAATAAAAGAGCGTTAAATCGAAACAGCGTTAAGCTGGGTCTTACTGTATATTCGATCAATCAATTCAGCCTAATTATTTCTTTTACTCTTTTAAGGGCAGTGTTCCACAAAAATATCCCATTAAATAAATTATCTAAGGAATAATATGATTTCCTCTCTCTCTCTTAAAATGTGTATTTAAATAATTATAAATCAAGATTTCTCAATGTTGAGCACGTTCAGTCGTAAAACTCATTAAAATTACAAAATCCATTTTTTCCCCTCTTTCTGATCTCTGTGGTGAGGTAATAACGTTAGCGATATCTCTAAGACCAAGTTGCATAAGACGTGAAGCGACAAAATGAAGATGATTTTTAAAAACGCCTTAGCAGTTCATAAAATGGCAGATGGGATTGAAAGCATTAGATGGAAAAGGTTTGATTCTTCTTCTTATGTTGTTGTTACTCATGCTACCTGATCGGCGATTCTTCTTATAGAAATCTTGAGGCCCGGTGTATCCGCTTTTAGTTAAAGTTATTCGGCGAACCATATTTATTCGCAAACAACTGATATCTTGTGTGGTGACCAGGGACGTCTCGGCCAGAATAAGGGCCTCGTCTCGTTCTCGACTCAGCCTTATGAAGATCATAATTCGAATAATTTCATCGGTCAAATGTTATTTCCGTTTGTATTCTCCGAAGAACTGCGAATTTCGAACGATACGTCAACTGACTACATGTGATGACCTTCGTGTGATGTATAGTGCTAGGCCTAGGTCTAGCACTATACACCATCATTACTCATTCAATAAAAAGGCGGCCATCAGTCGAATCGGTTTGTGCCTTTGTAAATTCTGCACATTTATTTATTTCGGGTTATTGTTTGTACGAGTATTTGACAACATATGCTATGTACTGTCTACTTTTAAGGGTCCTAGATAGGACCTACATTTGCGTATGGGCATAGGGCCTCAAGAAGTCCCTGGTGATAACCTTTACATTCCAACAAAGCGGCTGGGTAACAGATAATTCGAATTACATTTGTGGCATATAAATTTGGAAAGTAAAATAAAGACTTGATTTCACGAAATTTGTAAAACCTGAGGCCTCAAACAAGTTCACACTAGATCACGTGTGACTGCGAAGTGGCATACACAAATTACTTTTATGGAAGGCGCTATATTTAAAAAAAAAAAAGAAAGACGAAATAACCAATTCTGCTAAAAATTAAATTATAAGAATTAAAAATATGTTGGTTTATATAGAAGGGGTTTAAGCCCTCAAATACCAACTTCGTTTACGCCTTTGCTGCACGTGTTATTTTAAGTGTTCGTCTCAAATACAAGTGACTATTAACGTTCAGAGAGCAATAGCTGGAGTTATTATTCCAGTTATAACCAGTAGATTACGAATATCGTGTCAAGTAATTTTGTGGAGAATCGTGTCCAAATCCATTCCACAATGAGGTTTTGTATATGAAAAGACCGATATATACCAAATATTCATGAGAAACGAATATGTTCATCTATTATGGGCAGTGTTACAAGTCTGACATTGTTTTCATAAGTATAATTAAGACCTAATCCTCAGCTTGAATTGCAAAGTGTAAGTGCAACAAGCAATGGGATTTTTACTTTAGATAAGATCTTTATCATAAAATCAATGTGTAAATAAATTGGCAAATACATCTATGTGGTAACATTGAGTTAACATAATCTGCCTAACTAGAGTAGCTGAAACAGTTTATAGGGAACAGAAATCTTCAAACAGCAAACACACTCCAACAAGCAGATCAGATTATCAAAAATCTCTTGGAAAGGATCAAATAATTTTAAAACAATTTTTTAAAATTATTTAAAAAATAATTAATTTTTTTTAAAATTAAAATAATTATTTTAAAAATATTAACTCTTAAATGTGTGGATGTTAGCTCTCTACTTTTATTGCTAGTAAACTGCTGCTTCTCCAAATTGCCTGATTGATTTTTTTTTAACCTAGCAGTCAAAAGTAATACGAGGGCTATTGGTTAAGGACCTCGTAATTCTGAACCAAGGTCAAATGAAGAGGGTACACTTAAGCTAACATTCCAACATCCACACCCCGCCAGTGTGAAGATTTTAAACCTCGTCTGATTTAATATGTGGGAATTTAATAACTCCAGAATTCGAACTCAAGTTCTCCATATTGTGAAGTTATACATTGGAAAGTGCAAATTTTTTATATGCGTCCATTTTTGTAAATAAGAAACGTAACCGATAAAAGAAGGGTAATATCTACCAATGGCTTACAATGCTTGCCAAGATTTTTATAAATTTGATTCGATTTTATTTTACTCTTTTGCATCAAGAGTATGATATTTTGGAGGAGTTGAGTTGAGTTGAGTTTGGTGTTTTATGGCGCAAGAGCCAGTTTTGGCTATACTGCGCCAAACATTCATAGGTCTGTGGTCTGGACGGGAAAAGAAGAAATTGGATGACAAGATGGAGGATCGAAAATAGAGAAGGATCACTGGGGTACCCCGGGGTCGATATTTTGGAGGAAACGAGATAAATTGAGGTACTATGTTAAAATTCAGGGGTGTGGGGGGTGTTTACCAAGCAACAGTATAATGAAATCATTCATCAAAAGCACAGGTTGTAGTAAGTTAGAAACTCGTTGTATTTCAAACAAAAATGGTTTGTGGTTACATAAATTTTATCAAATAAAAGATCTAAATTTTAACGTATAATTACGTATTAAATTTGGTCTCTGAGTAAGTAAAAATCTCTTTTGCATTTCTCTTGTTTCTTATTCTTTTTCAGGAAGAAACAAAAGGATCTGAACTTCTTACGTACATAATTTGGAAACCCAAAAAGAAATCGGAAAATATTTCTTTTGTGTTGTTTGCACTGTAAAAAAAAAGAGGGATTTTTTTTTTAATTCCAAAACCTCTGATGGCCCCCCTTTTTTGTTTTATAATCGCCCCGGAACACTTTTTAGAATTGCAAATTCAGCACATTAAAGTTTCGTTCTTATCGATTCTAAGTGAATGGAATCAAAATTTTCTTTTATAAAATGACGTAGCTGAATCGAATGACGTAAGAGAGTATTGATTGGTGGAAAAACCTTGCTGACTTTGTTGCCCCTTAGAACGTCACTAAAGGCGGATTTTACGATCGTCAGTCTTTTGTGAAGTTTCGATTCAAAATCCTTTTCTAGACCTGTCTCCTCTATTTATATTCTCGTAAATATCAAAGAGATTTATGGTGAGCGGTTTAAATTTTACGCAAGTGTGCTTCTCTTCTTTGTAATAAAAACGCACAGTATGAAGAATGGGAATATTTTTTTATTTTGATGTTTCTTTGTTATTATGTTGGCCACAAAATGATTAGTTTTTGCTGCTTTTGAGAGTTGCTTCAGAAGGAAATACAGCTCGTATTATGAAGTCATGTTTTTTTTATGTAATTTTGCTTTGTCTATTTTTTTTATTTCAGTTCTTGCGGTGAATGTGATTGGGTAAAATATATGATGGTGTTTTTGTGTGTGTGATGTTATTCAGTAGCGTAACGGAGAACATTCGGGCCCCCCTGCAAAGTCAGGTTTTGGGCCCACAAGTTGAATTTTACAAAGGATAGGTACTTGGCGGCAATCAGGCTTTGGGGCCCCCTAGAACCCAGCCCCCCCCCCCGCAATGCGGGGGTGTACCTTAAGCCACTGAGGCTACTGTTGAGTATTACAAATATTAAAATAGATTTCTAGTAAAACATTTTGATAGACTGTCAACAATTCAGAGTTGCCGGCTGGGTGGCGTGGTTGGTTTGTCGCTGACCTTCGGCACCTATGGTTGTGGGTTTGCCCTGGTCTAAATCGGCGGATTTTCATAATGTAGAAAATCGACAGCGTCCATGTCGTATGATTATATGGCATGAAAAAAATCCCTTGAGTGCTCTCGGCAAAATTAAAATCCTAAGTACGGTTTCGCATCACCAGAGCTCAGGTGCCTGCCTCTCCGTCAAAATTACTTGCGGTAATTGGTATCGCCTATATGGAGCCGCACTAAAAAGTGATACCGGCACCTGGGAAATGTACTAGGTCTGCAAAGGTTAATATACCAATACGCACAACCCCATCAGAGAAGAATAAGAAGACAAATGCAAAGTGTCCCTAAACTCAACATCAAGCTAACAGGGTCGGAAGGGGGAAAGGTCATAGCATTTCTGGGAAAAGTTAAAAATAAAAATTTCCATCACTTATTTAAGTTATGACCAGCATATTTTTGAAAATATGGAAAATTGATGCCCTCCATCACACCATAGCTACTGTGACCACAAATTTCACAATTTTAGTGATTTTTTTCCTCTAACATGATCTTACATATCAGTGCTGTTAATCACAGTCACAATGCTGCAAAAAACTTTGCTGGTTTAGTTAAAATTAACGTATTTTGCGTGGGTTTTGAGAAAATGTCACCTTTGACTCTCCATAAAAGGAAAATATTACATTATTTGTATGCAAGTTATTCAAAAGCGGATCTGTTTAGTTAAGATTCCCAAAATGGTACTACACTTGCTTCTTTTCTATCCATAACAATTATGGCCAATTTTCTTTTACAAAATATAATTTCATTAAAAAAAACAACTCAATTTTAAGTGTGACACTCAAATTATGCGATACTTTTAAATATAAAACGTAAAACAAATTTTTTATACAATAATGAAGTAAATATTCGAATTGTTTGCCTTCTACACTAATGCAGGCTACATCCTTTTAAAAGTGATCATTTGATGAGTCGTAACTAGCTAAATTTATTTCTTCCACTGTTTCAGCAATTCTTTGGCGCAGTTCCATTACATTTTCTATTGGCTTTAAAGAATTTGAAAGGCAAATGCTTCGAATATTTAATCCATTTCAGTGTTACAAAAATGTCCCACTTAACTCTGACTGATTCATCGAATTTCTTAATCATTCCTTTCAAAACATTAAGCGATAATGGCCCTTTGCGTAGCTTCTATTGGGTTCTAAGCTCAAGAACTGTGGATGTTTAAGATAATTCAGCTTTATCAATAATACGTGTTCTGGTAATGCGACTTGCAAATTTTTTTGAGCTGGCTCATTTCAGCTGAGAATACTACTTTTCTGAGTTGTCTATATATATATTTAGGACCCAAATTACTTGAGCGGTTGTCATATCCTAAAGCACAAGTTTTCATTTAGCTTTTGTACTCGTGTTTTACGCTGATTCTCTGCTTGGAAAGCTACAAGAGCGCCATACATGCTCCTATCGGCGATTTTTGAAACTAAAATTTTTTTTCACGTAATCCTACTTTCTATGACTTATTAATCTTCCTTCTAAGTTTGGCGCTATTGCGGATGTTAGCTCAAGTTACAAGTGGCTCTGAATAGTGTCAGTTTAAAAAATCACCCTGTACGTGTATATATATATATATATATATATACACTCGTCTCAAAATTAAGATCACAAACATAAAATCTGTGAAAACTGATAAACTATTTAGTGCGCTACTACGAAATTTGACACAGAGACATTTTGCAATGTGAGAAATAATATAGCAACATAACAATGTAGAAGAGATTTTAATTTTGAATTAAAAGGTAAAGGTTTTATATAAAATAAGTAATATAAAAAAAAATTTTTAAGTCAATTCCTACTTAGATCAGAGAAAATATTTATTAAATAGTTACAATTAATATAAATAAGTATATACATATGGCAGAATCACAACATTAAGTGGTAATTAATTTTCATTAATTATCATTAAAGTATCGTATTGTCAGCCAAAACAATCGTGTCTATAAAATTTCAGTTCAACTAAATGCTTTAAAACGTGAGAAATTTTTTTAAAAAAGTTTTGACCCAAGTGGCTGTATCTGTAATTCTTTAAATAATTAGTTTCAGTCAATTAATTTTTATTAATTATAATTAAATTATCGTATTTTTACCCACAAAACAATAATGTACAGGAAATTGTAGCTCAAAAAAGAGCGCTTTAAAATGTCAGAAAAAAACCTTTTCATGTGTTGACACAAGTCGCCAAAAATGATGCCAACGTGGCTGTATTTGTAATTCTTTGAATAATTAGTTTCAATCGATTAATTTTTATTAATTATAATTAAATTACCGTATTGTCATCCAAAATAATCATGTAGAAAAATTTCAGCTCAATTGAGCTCTTTAAAATGTATTTTATTAACTATTGAAAATTCCACGAAGAAAAATAAATAAATATATATAGAGAGAATGTGAGCTAATAGTAGGAATTGAAAAATAGAAGATTATGAATTAGAGATAAAGCATTTCACTCGGGAAATGTCTGTCTTATTTAGAGTGTAACCACTGGGAACTGCTTTATAAACCTCAGTGTTTATTGTTTATGAGGGTGTCAATATTTGTGACAACAAGGTCCATCTTCCAAAAACGGGACTTTTATTCCCTAAGGGGTCTTGGGAGGGGAGCTACGCTGAGAAATGACTTTTCCTAAACATAACATCCCAAACATATTCAATAGAATTGTGATCCAGAGACCTTGAGGGTCAGCACATACGGCGAGTATCAGCTCCTTCATGAAATTCATCTACAATGTGAGTTCCGTATAGCCGTGCATTATCGTTCATAAGAACGTAGTCCAGGCCCATAGCACACAGAAAAACCTCACATAGACTTCCAGGATCTCATCCTTATAGCGCTGTGAATCGACAGTATCCACATCGAAAACGTACAGTGGTGTACGACTGCCCAACAGTATGCCACAGCACACAAGGTTCCCTTTGCCACCAAATCTGTCGATTTTTAATACGTAGGAGAGATGACAGCAAGCTCCTATTTCTCTCTAGGTGAAAACTCGAAGGGAATCACTTTGTCTGGTACATTTCGAATCATCACTGAAAAGAACACGCCTCCATTCTTGTGGTGTCCACGACTGATGTTTTCCTTTCCACAATATCCGTTCTTTACTGCTGGATGCAATCAAAGAGACGTACCAGACTGGACGCCGGGCGTAAAGGCCAATCTCTGCAAGACGGCTGTAGACTTCTTGCCAGGAAATTCTTCCTCCAGAAGCAGCAGCAAGGTCATGAGCAAGCTGAGGAGCCATTGTCTACCTATGTCGTCGTGAACTTAACGTCCAGCAGCAATCCTGTGCAGATATCAATGCTCTTTGTCGACCATGGTTAACCATCCTGGTGACAGTACCCCTTGTTTGGAATTAATTCCAAAACTGGGAGATCACTTTCAGGCTACTTGTACCCATCGAGCCACCTCCATTTCAGACTGGCCAGCTTCAAGCTTGTCAACGGCTCTCCATTTCAAGAAATCGTCTAAAAGATTATGATAAGTCATTCTCACTGTCAACAGACGAACCTGTGCTTCCTTTAATGCAATATTCACAAAACTGGAGGCCAAATTCCCATATGCTTGAATGGTCTCAATCCAGTAATTCTGCAAAAACTAACGCTAAACAACATCTTTTCCTAAACTGAGCATTGATATTGTATTACACGTTCTTTACAATATATAAAATACGAATTCTATCAATTTTTCTTGAGACATTTTAAAAAAATTATGACGACAAACATGCTGGTGACCTTAATTTTGGACATATATATATGTAAAAATTTAATTTAAAAATTATCTAATCTTACTTTAGCCTCATATATTTTTTCTCTAAATCATATTTCGAAACTCTAGAATCATTTAATTTCTAAAAGGATTTAAAAACAAAATTTTGAGATTTATTCGCGAGTCTTAAAAAAGAATAAATAGCTTTCATGTGCCAAACTGAGAAATTGAAATTACCCTAAAACCACTTAGATAATTTCTAAAAATAACAAATATTTCCTTCACTTGAACATATTTTCATACATTTTTTTTCCGATTTGAATGTAGAAAATGAATACTCCAGCCTCTTTGTATCTTGGCACTTCAGTGGAAAGGATGTTTAGTTACCTCAACCGATGTTAGAATTTCATAAATAAATGGCACTTGTTAACTACTTTGACTCTTACCATGACTATATCACCATTAACAAAATCTCTCTCTATCAACAGTGTTCAAGGTGAGGTCTAGCGTTTATTGAAATTTTTCGGCTGCCTATTTCTGCCCCACAGAATCTGCTAACCACAGCCATCGCACCTCGTATTTCTGAACCACGATCAGACGATTCCATTATCCACATATGAATCCTTAAGTGTCGTTTGATTTAGCGTGCATAAGCCCATTCACACGTCAGATTTTTTAGAGAAGTCATTCATCGTTCAGAAAGGCTGATGCACATTAAACTTCTCGACTAAATTCATGATTCGACCAAAACATTGCCAACCGAGATTACTTTGGGCCATAGTTATCCTCTTTTTTTCCTTTAATCAAGACTCAAATCTACAAAGTTTGTTGTCAGTTATCTAATACACTGTCGAACCTCTATATAACGAACCTCTATATTGCGAATTTTTCTATATAGCGAACTTTTTCCTAGAACCAAGAATATTTCACGATTTTCTTCGTAAAATAACCTCTCTATAGCGAAGTGCATTTTCTATATAACGAACTTTTTCTCTTGTGGTTCAATTTTTTTCTCCCTATTTTTAAAGTATTTCTGGACATTTCAAGTTATTCTCTGTTTTAACACATTTTATAGAGAGGTCATATATTTTGAAATGGTTTTTATTAGGTGCCTAATTCGCCCAGAGCAATATAATTCCGGGCGTTTCATTCAAGAAGTGCAACCTTTGACCCCCATTGTCCAGTTCACTGTAAACATCTTCGATATCCCCTTTGTCAGTGGAGTTGTATCGTGTCCTTGAACTAGTCTCCGTTAATTTGTAATGTTGATCAGTCGTACTGGTAACTTTGTTTCTTGTAGCTCGAAAATGTTAAAACTTAAGTGGTCGAGCATCAAAGAAATACATTTAATTCTTCAGGAAGTGGGTAAAGGCGTCCAGAAATTTTCCTTGCAATTTTTCTTTCTTTTGATAGTTAAGATATATAAAATACACATATATATATATATTAATTGACAAAAAGGTATAAATAATTACTTACTTTAATATATAGTGTTTAAGAACTTAACATTTTTGTTTTTATAAGGTATATTGAAAGGTGAACCTCCATATAACGAACTTTTTCCCGGGATTTAGCGACTTCGTTATATAGAGGTCCGACTGTACTACGAGAACGACGTTAATAGGAAAACTAAATAAAAAAAGGGTACCTACATGTTATCGCAACAATCGCCAACTCTATTAATAACTCGCCAAGTTGGCAACCCCAATTTCCTACATGTCGTACGCTCTGAATTAGCAACCATTTGCTTCGTTTTATATGTCGTCAAGAGATTGCGATAATACGTACCATAACATCCAGCGTATAAATGCTTACTTTTAACACAAAAAATAAGAGCGAAATTTAAGGGTGCGCGTATACGCCGGGTATAAAAATGAGAGCTTTAAAAAAAAAGTGAGCATAGAAAAAAGTAGACTTCTACATAGATCGGAATACAGTTTAAAAGAAATGACATTCCTTATGAACTTAAAGGGTTATAGTTCTAGAAGTATACTATTTTTTTTTCTAAAACTTGGCATAATATCTTGAATGAATGACTTCAAAACATAAGAGCATTGCGCACACACATTTCATGTTTCTTCGTAAAAAAAAAGGGGAGGGGCTGCGTTATACTGCGAATTATACCTAAATAAAAATTGCAGCTTGAAAGTATAGGTGCGCGTTATACACCGGATTTTACGGTAACTACCAAAAAAGAAAAAAAGTACCCCTAAAAAAACTGCTGACAATATTAAATGGGTACTTAAATATTATATCGTCGAACAATTTTGCTAAATCAAGATATCGCCAAATGCTATTATCGCGTACGTGTGAACAAGATTTTTTGTCCGTACGTGTGTACGGGGACAGTTCTCTACGATTGGCTACATATTACAGCGTTTGGCGAAGTATTTTTTTTTTGGAATTGATCGATGGTATAATACTCAAGTACCATTGATATCTTTTTTTAGTAGTATTGATATCTATTTAGTATTTTATTTTAGATATTGGACTATTTTAGTAGTAGTTGATAACTATTTAGTATTCAGTACTTTATTTTAGATATTGGACCAAATTAAGACAGACCGACAGTTTTTCTTTTAAATAAGATTAAATTAAGTCCTATGATTATAAATTATAATTATTATGAGATGCTCATTTTTTAAAACAAGATGAAAATATGAAATAATTAATAACTATCTGATTTTTAGGTACTTCTCCATTTCGCCGGTGCAGACGATAAAATTGCCAAAATGATACAGCCGCCGCTAAAAGGAATATATATTCCCGCTAGTAACGTTTTACAAGCACATTTTTAAAACAAGTCGCAGACTTTTCTTAGAAGTAACATTTTTTAACTAAATACGTCAAAAATGAATGAAAAACCAATGAAAATTTGGGCTTTGCCTGGAACATTTGTTGTGTATTCTGTGTGTTGTCGCCAATGAAGTCTGCTTAGCGAGATTTGCGCCGGGGAAATGAAAAAATACCAATTTTTAGATGACTATTTTTAATTAACATCGCCACATTTATACCTAAAGTATTGATGAAAGAGGCTTGTTATTCTGACCTCCGTTCAAGTGAATAGAATAATCCCTAATTTTGGACTCCTCGATATCCTAACTTCCACATCGTGCAACATTATTTGCTGCGAAGGAATCGTCCAATGTTTTCAAAACGCCAACCCATATTTAGAGAGGTTGTCTTCGTTTTAAAAAAAGTTACATTTTAAATTTAAAATGCAACTTAGAATATGGTACTGCCATCTACTGTGTTTGAATACAAAAAAACTATTTTTTCACCAATATTTTCTAAAAAAGAATTTTTTATGATGTAATTGCAAATTAAATCACAATTCAGGCCAGAGCAAAGGCCATAGGAAGAAGTTTAATAAGCGAAATTATCTTATCTTCTGACTTTTTGAATAAAACAAAATGGTAAATAGGCTGAATTAATATTTTAAAATAAATTAAAGATGAAGTAAAAAGCAAGGCAGACACACATAACAGATACCAATTAAAATTGCCTTAATTACAATCTATGGTAAAATGTTTTCCCCTGAAATAACAAAATATGAAAAAAAATATATGTACGTATTTCTTAAAAAATTATTCATACTAAATAATTATTAATTTTTTTAAATCTGAAATAAGATAAATAACATTATTGCTGTGTTTTCCTGCTAAATACAAACGATTTCCCCCCTCAATATAATGGTATCTTTAGAAACACATTTCTGATTTAATATGGATTGAGTAGTTTACATTAAAATATTCTATTTTAGTCTTAGAAGACTTTTTACTCAGCATTTTTTTTCCTTTAAAAAATAACATTTCATGCAAATAATGGTAAAAAAGTGAATAATAATTCATATGACAAGATAAATATTTCATTTGAAAGAAGTTTAAAAATAATGTTTTTTTTTACCTAATTTTAGTATAGCTATATGTTTTTGTAGAATAAAAACAATCAATACTATATAATTTAATTTATTTCAACAATTATATAAAACTATTACAGAATTATTTTATGATTTTTATTTACATTAATTGAATGATGCAATGTTTGAATGAATCATTTATTTTGAGCCATGCTCATATAATAAGGATGAAAACTGAGCTGTCGCCACACCATTCAAGCTTCCACACTATATCAATGTGCAGATTTGGAGCCTTGATATATAGATTTAACGTGCATCAGTGGTTTTTATCAAATCTACAGCTCAACTAAAACAAACCCAATCATTAGCTTGATGAATAATTACTTTACTATGGCAGTCATTGGAGCAAAGTGGGAATAAAATATAGCATAGTTTGACAAGAGAAGTTCAAAAGTCTATTTAAATGTAGTTGCAGTTTAATACATTAATAACAGAAAAATATACATTGAATTTGACTTCATAAATGTACATGATTATCTTTAAATACAGCAAGATATATATGTGACCTTCACTATTGAATCTTGTAGTGAAATATCTGTATGAAAGACTAAGACGGCAGGACAAATGAGCATGATACAAGATAAACATTATTATTCCCACTTTTCTCATTCTAGAAATTTAGTTTATAACAAAATATCTGTCGCTTAACTTTTATCATTCATTTTTGCAATTCCAGCATATTTTTAATTTAATTCCCTCGATGTCGTTAAAAATAATTTACTAAACACTTATTGCTAGAAATCAGGGTAAAAAAATTAAACTTATGTTACACATATAAAAAAATATAAATGACTTTGAAATAAAAATGAAGCACTTGAATATCTCTTCAAAAACAACTTTTGATTTAAAATATGTTGAAAGGTATCCATCCAATTGTAATAAATCTTAAAAAATTTTATTTGAATTCTAGAAACAAAAGACTATTAATCAGGGAGTTAACTTTTTAATAACAGTTTCAATTAGCATATTAATACAAGGGTCATTTCATAAATAAAATCATTTATAAAGCAAAACTAATTTTATGGAGTAATCCTAATATAACAATCAATTTTGTAATTAAATATAGTCAGTCCTCCATTTTGCGAATATCTCTATTTATTTTATGCACTTTTTCCTGGAAGCAAGAACATAATACATACTGAACATGTATCTCTATTTAAGCAATTTTCTACATAACGAACCTTTTTTATCTTGATTTCGCGGCTTTGTTAAACAGAAGTCTGACTGTAAGTACTATTTAAGATGAAAATACATTTAGTATTATACAACACATACATAACAATATACAAATATTTATAAACACAAATAGAATTGCACAAAGGAATATCTTAATGACCACAAAATATTAAATGTTTTGTACTTTCCATTTAATAAATTTTTTTACCAAAGCAATGAATTTCAAATAACAACAATCATTTTTAAATTTAAAATATCACATTATTACTCCATGAAGGGTGAAGAACACATAAATGTTCAGAATATTTCTGATAATTAAGAAATCTGTTCATTTGCACTCTGATACCCTAATCACAAATAATATATTTTTAAATATAACAATTATATGATTTAAGATGAGTTAATCATATAGGGCTCTAAATCACATTAACACTTTTAATTTCAATAGCTGCTCTTAATAAATATAACAATATTCACCTCTTTACTTTAATGCAGCAATACTTTCACACATTGGTTATGGTCTCATTCTCTTTTGATACTGTGATAATACTTCCGCAGAACATTTTTAAGAAACATTCAGGCAGCAAAATGATAAATATTATGTTTTCTCAATAGGTAAAATTAAAGAAAAATCTCTATATTTTTGCAGTATTTGATTTAATATATTATTTTGTAGTCCATTGAGTTTACGCCTACAAAAAAGTAAGAAAGGTCCATTAATAATAATAATAAAAACAACACATTATTTTTAAAACCTTTGAGAATAATAATTATTTAAATACATTTTTCAATAAATCTGAGTAATTATATATAGATAATTGATAAAGACAGGAATTGGATAAATTTAGATTTATTTCAATAAAATTCATGTTATTCGGGAAGAAAAAAAAAAACTAAAGCAGGAGAAATTTATACAATTTAGTTTATTGAATTTAAATTGATTAAATAAGAATAAAAAGCAGACTTTTCAATCTTATGTTTATCCATTCTCAAGATTTTACATGAATTTCAGAGAGAAAAGATATTTTAATATTACTAATGCTCATTCACAAAGCATTAATTCATCATAATTGTATAGAAAAATTTAAAAGCAAACTTTAAGGTTTCTCTATATTAAATATTAATCTCAAACTAATTTGATCATGATTTAATATTCAAGATATTTTATATTAACAATTTCTTTGCATTTAAATTGCTTTTATTGGAAAGTTTTATGGAAAGAGACAACAATAAAAAATATCAGATTTACAAACAAGAAAAACTTGATATCACAATTTATACAAATCCAATTATAAAAAAAATATTTTATTTCAATTTTTACTAATTAGAAGTAAATGGATAAAGCAAGTGTTTTTGAAATGATCTTGATTGGTCCATTTCATTTGACATGATGCATAATTGTTAAATATTGCAGAAACTTTACCTCTAATTTCAGCAAAAATGTGCACAATTTATATACAGACATACATGCTTAAATTTATTTTAAAAGAATAATTATAAAGAACCTAATACAAAAACATTGAAATAAAATTAAAAACTACCTTAAAATTTATATATTTTTATATGTTCAACATTTCTAAGAATGCTTCATAAAGAGGAATAATTATTATGTTGTGTTCATTATGTACCCCATATCATGTAACATTACACCAACAAGATTCTGTGAATTTATAGCATGACTGCTTTAAAATAAACAAACTACACAAAAAATAATTTTCAAAAAAAAAAGTCTTTAGATATAATAATAATTTTAAGATGAATATTTTAATTAATTACATAAATACAAAATCTCCGAAGCAGTCATTTTGCTGTTAGAAAGTCACTAAAAATTATCTTGTAAATTAATTTTTTATTCATTATTATTTTAACAAGTAAACAACATCTAATCAACAAATAGAAAGAAAAAAGTCAATCTGTTATGGAAGGAAAAAAAATACAAAATGGTAATAGAGAACATTAAGCAAAATGCTTTCTCCCTAAGATATACAGAATTTATGTAACTCTTTTTATGCAACTTAAAAATTAAATATAATCATTACGAAAAAAAAATAAAATGGAAAAATGCATTAAATATCTTACCATATATCTTTTTCCAAATGCAACAAAGCACTTTCATTTCTTTCTTCTACAGCTATCTATTAAAATAAACATTTACAAAATATATTACATATTTGTAATGCATACACAAATAAGTTAGAATGTTCCAAAATTAATTTTAAACTATATATAAAATTTTGTGCCTTTGCTTATTAAAATCAGTGCCATATTTGCTTGTGTGATGAATGATCTGAAGTAATGCAAACAATTACATAACTATCTTTTTCTCTAAATGAATACAAAAGTAATGTCCAATGAATTATATTAAAAACATTCTACTTTTTAAAGTGTTCATATTAATTCTACGATTTTTTTCCCTATTACTCTAATCCCATGACTATTTGAAAATATACCTGTCATTGGTGATTATAATACCAATCTTTGTAACAAGATGTTACAATAATGCATAATTTAGAAATTTATTTCAAAATTATTACATAATACAAGCTTTAAAACTAAGTGAATATACTACTGTTAAATTTTTCTATCTTCCTATAAATAGTGCACATTTTGAAAATAATTATAATGATTCATTTAATAAACTGTGAATGATTATTTATAAAAAATATTTTCACACATGAACTTTATTATTTCAAATGCTCAATACGACTTAACAATATATAATTAAGTTTCACTTAACTAATGAATATAAAATACAAATTCTGCTTGAAAAGTCATTATGAGACATAGAACTAATAATTAGTCATGAAACTTGTAATCTCTCCAAAAACAAAATGAAGAGAACATATGCACTTACATATATATTTCAACATTAATTAATTACCTCTTCCATTCATTAATAATACTATAAAAAATAATTAATACTATGTATGAAAAATACACATAGAAAATATTTAATTTTCTACAATATCAAAAAAAAGTGGAGCAAAAAGCAATTGCTTTGTATGAAGAGAAAAATATTAAAAATTCTCAGAACTACTTTTGATACAAAAAGGACAAATATATTTTACAAAATGGTAACCTTGTAAATTTTTAAAATATAGGAAGTTAATTATATAAATATAACTATCAAATCTTGACATATTTTTCAACATTCATAAGTAACATAAATATCAAGAAGAAAAACAGTATAGTGGATAACTCATAACAGGTTTTGTTTCAATCTATCACTCAATTAAGAAAGTAATCCTTACAGAACCTGGTAAATTATATTTATAACACAACTTCATTAACTTATTGTCAAATACTGTATTTATCTTCTTATAGCAAATATTTTTATAAATTTGTATAAGAAGGGTAAAGGTTTATTAAATTCCTTTAATTTTGAATGAAAAAAACTCTGCAGACAAAAATGCTAATGTCCAAAAAAGATATAAAACTTGATTTGTTGTAATTAAATGTTTCAGAACATTTAATTTACAACAAATGTATATATATATATATATATATGTAATAATTCCCTCTAACACATACTTTTAATTAACTCTTTTTAATGATCTATAAATAATCTTTAATTCTTAGGTTTAAAAATAAACATTGTAATCTTAATCGTAATCGAAATCCATATCCTGCGCATTCTAGCCAATCAGAACTACTATTATGTAATAGTCACGTGCTTGTGCACTGTTGGTATATAAACATAAAATCTGATGTAATTGCTCTCTTTCTCTGCTTGCCGCCATCACGTAAGATTGTAAATACTTGCTGCTTTTTTTTTGTCTTTGTGTTGTGTCCTCCAAAATGCCATTGTCTATTCAATGTTAAAATGTAACGTAATTGTGCTTTAATCTGCTGATGTGTGCTCATAATAAAGGAGGTAAAGCTATTCTGAAGACATCATTACTAAATCAAAATTGATACTCACATACAACGGCCAACACTACTTCAATATATTTCATATATATATATATAAAACCATATACATTATTAATATTAAAGGATTTTAATGATTTAGGAACTTTTATATGATCAGTTTATGATGTTTTCCACTTTTTTACATGATGCATTCATTTAACTAGCTACTTTGTACCACAGTGAGTAAGAGAATACTTAATGAAACATCAACATTAATTTTACATATTTTCAATTTAATTTAAGTAAATAAGGAAAATTCTCAATACCATAAGAGATTGAAGCAAAAGATAGAGATCTTCTTCTATGTAATCAACTGAAAGAGAGAGTACACGATTAACTTTAGTTTCAACTTATTCAAACAAGTTTTATAAATTAAAAAAAAAAAAAAAAAATCAATATTATTAATAGTATTTCCAACCAAACTTAACATATTTCTGTAACAAAATATAAGACAAAAATTATAAGAGTAGGTGATTACAGAGCAAAGTTAACATTTTCAACTTATCAGTGTAGACTGAATTCAAATGATAAATTTACGCAAGTTAAATTATTGTTAAAGTTAAATATATTGAGAGTCACAGTTCCAGCAGCAAACAAATGGCTTATGAAATAGATCAAAATAGAGGTTATTCAAAAATTTAAGTATAAAATTCTGACACAAAATTTTAAATACAAGTGCTGGAAATTCAAAAGAGCGTGTATGCAAATTTAAACTTACCAGGATCAATATCCATATTTGCATATCGATCAAGAAGTTTTGCATGTTCGGGATTCATTTTATACTTAGGAGGCTAGAGAACATACAGAAAAAAAAATAAGAATAACCATATTTCATAAACATAGAATTTTAATAATTACTCAAATAAAGTAATTTAAAGATTTATATAAAATATACTTACCTAACATTTAAATGTCTGTTTTAAAAAAATGTAAATCATATAACACATCAAATGCTTTTTCTAAAACAAAACTTAAGTAACTGAAGTGAAAAAATTGTTTCAATTTAATAAACAAAGTGTTATGAAATGCAAATGAAATCAATAAAAATTTATCATACACATGAACTCAAGGTATTGATCATACGTTTTCAGAAAAATATATTTGCATTAAGAAATGTATAAATCAGTTTTTTAGGTTTAAAATTAATTGTATACTGATTACTAAGTAAAGATTTATGCAGAAACCAACCAAACACAAATATTATTTTAGAAATAATAAAACAAATAGAAAAAAAAAGTTGAATATATTTTTTAAAAAATTCAAAATAACTGAAAATTTAATCTCCAGGATTTAATTCCTCCTTGTTTTCAGTACATTCTTTCAGTTTTATTAGAACTAAAAATTGAGTATTATATCAATTATCCTCGTGATTTGATTCATGTTCCATATAATAATTGATAAATTAACTGTTTATAAGTAGAATATTTTAAATGTATTAATAATCAAAAACATTTTGTAATATTAATAATATATCTGATAACCTCTTAATAGCTTATTTTTAATTGAAAAAATTATGTGTGTGTGTGAAAGAAAATAATTTAAATCTACAAAAAATCCTACATAAAGACTAACCCTTGACAAACTTACAAATAATTCACTACATCAAGTATTCAACAAAATAAATGTATTGTTGTATATTTTGCAATTCAATTATAATATCAGAAAATCCTTAGAATACAAGCAAAATGGGCAAATAATTACTGTTGTTGCATGTAAGTGTTGTCTGAATTAATGTTAATATATTACCATTACATTAACTATTTAAAAATATTAAAACTTAATATTTTCAAATAGAAAATTATTGCATCAATAGGCATTCATTCCAACACATTGGCTGGCAATTCTGTGAGAAGTTATCACATGATTTCCCACAATCTGAATGACCTTGAAACAAGAACTATGGGTAAATATGATTCCCTTAGAACCAGTATAAAGTTTAATGTGACACCAAAAATGAAACATTCTAATAAAATACTTTTAACTCGTATGACATAATGCTGAATTATGTTATGTAGAACATTTTAATTACCAAAAAATCCGGCATATAACACGCTAATTTAACACAGAAAATATGGTCAAAATATACAGGTGAGCATTATAGACCAGGTAAATGAGAACTTTAAAAATAAAAAAAAGAAGAGCATAGAAAAAAAATAAGACTTCTACATATATAGAAATACTGTGTATTTAAAAGAAATGTCAGCCCTCATGAACTTAAAGGGTTGTAAATCTAGAAGTTTACTATTCTATTTTTTTTATTTCTATCTTTTTCAACCTATTCAGATGCTCAATTAATGGAATTAAATAATTCTTCAAAATGATTCAGTGTAAACTCCTTTTTTTTCCCCCATTTTCTTTTCTTTCCTTTCTTTTTTTTTTCCTTTTCAATTTTTCTTCTTCACAAGCTTGTTTTTCTGAGTTATATGAGAGATTCATCATCAAGAAACACAGAGTTTGTTTCAATTCATTCCATGACATCAGCAGCATCTAATGAGTTAGTCTCAATCATTCCTTAATTTCACAACGTCTGCTGATTTTTATTTTCATTCGTTATAAATGGGTTAAGGAGAATGACATTGTACTTAATAATTTCTAAAAAAGAGCAAATAATCTGATGTTTATAAGATGACAAGAACAACCAATGCACATGTGATGAGGCTATCATAGAAACTGAAAGTAAGTTATCTCTGTAGACTTAATTTTTTTTTAGCATGAGTCCTTTTTCTTATCAATTGAGTTTGTATATGCACACACATTAATCATCATACTTGACTTTGACAAATCAGCATCGTTCATTGTTATTTTAGAGAAAACATTTTGGGAGGATATTTTGGCACAAAATCTTTCCAAACCAGATAATACTGAATCAAGCAGTATTATATTTGAAATTTACTATCCAAATTAGTAAAGATACTAAAACAGAGTTTGCACTAAATGAAACCATACTATGAGAGGTGTTCTTGCATTTATTAATGAGTTAAATATCTGTTTTACTATTAAATTATGTCAAATATTTGGTTCATTTTTAACTATTCTACCTAAATAACAAGCTGTTTTAAAAATAAATTTGGAAAAAAAAAAAATTCTAGGGTATAAATATTGAATATCATGCACATGTAACAAAAAATTAGTACTATAAAGGTTTAAACTTTATGAAACAACAATAAATATACACAAATAATAGTTACTTGTAATAGTAATAATAGCAGAAACCTTGTCACTTCTACTTCATTTAAAATTTCTGCATATGCTCCAATTCTTTCTCCATTTTCTTTTAGACCTAAAATAAAATTTGTGTCAGAACTATTTACAGCAAATTATAAAAAGTGCAAAATTACAACTTTCAACAAACAATACCTTTCAAAAATTTTGCAGTTTACTCTTAATAAATAGTTAGCACTATAATGTTTTAAAGGGGGAAACCATTAAGCTTACCATACATGTGATGTTAAAGATGTTATATCATATACTAAAAAATGACATGAAATTGACACAACAGTTTTTGAAAGGAGCCCATGTCAAAAACATCCCCCTTTAACTTGATTTTCAGGAAAAATAGTTTATTTATATTGATATTTTGTTATTTATAAATAGATCAATATTTTTTAATGTGCATTACAATTTACAACATAAATGTGCATCTTTGTTGAATGCTACTGTTCTATTACACAATTGTTTAGACTGTCGAGTGCATTTAATGTTTTCTCTGCGTAACACTCGTTGTCACTTTTAATTGCTAGTTGACATTGTTTGTTATATCATTTTAAAAAATGCTACATGTGCAAACATTAAGCAATAAACCAGGATAATATTAGAAAAAAATTGAAGTTAAATTGTAAAATTGACAATAAGAAATAACACACAGAATGGTAAAGGTGTATATATTTAATTTGAAAAATTATTTAATTCGATACTTATTGTATGGAAAGATTATAACAGTATAAAAAACTTATACAATATTCTTTTGATAAAAATTAATTTTTGTGTAATCTTGAATTATCAATTTCTTTTTATTTCAATCTTAACTTCCATTTGAACAGAAAATCAAAATTATGAAAGTAGATCTTTTGCTATAATAGTTAAACTAAAATATTCATCAGCTTAGAATTTTTAATGAAAATAACATGTTAAGACAAAATAAACATTAATAAAAAATTAAATAACTCAACATTAAATTTTAAAGTATTATAAAATTCTATAATTTTCGACTAATGACACCAGAAACTTTTAAGTTTAATGTGTTTCTTTACTGAGAACAATGTTGAAAAGTTTTTGTATCCGCATATATTTTTCTACTAAAAATAATTTAAACTTATTCAATTATACAATAGGATCATTATCTTGAAAATTCATATGAATTCACTATATACATCAAAAATCTTCCATTGCAATATATTCTAAAAATGGTGAAGATTCATACAATTTATTTATCATACCTACCTTCTTTTTCAGAGATGACTTGAATTTCAGTCAATGCTTTTAAAGCTCCATCATAATCTCCTATAAATAGTTTGTGCATACATAAATATATATGCTATATTTGAAATTTTACCAATTTCTGTTTA
The DNA here is from genome assembly GCA_019973955.1 of Trichonephila inaurata madagascariensis. NCBI lineage: Eukaryota > Metazoa > Arthropoda > Arachnida > Araneae > Nephilidae > Trichonephila > Trichonephila inaurata. Next base: position 52,900 of record BMAV01009547.1, on the reverse strand, counting down.
ACATGATTAATTCACTCATAAGAAACAAAACTATTAAATTTTAATTACTTTACCTTTTAACTAAATTACCTAAGGATGGTTTCTTTTTATTCCGAATTCAATGGTTATATACTTGTTACATAAAATAAGATTCAATACATCAATGAAAAAAAAAAAAAACATGATTTCAACAGTATAGCCATTTTTTAATATTGTTCACATTTTCCAATTACAGCCTATTAAGGTATTTTAAAGGGTTGTGGTGCCACTCTCATTTATTACTTGTAGGGGCGCTGCCATTTCATCATACATTACTATATTGTATAAATAGTTATACCACTATTTTTATTTCATTAGTTTGTATAATGTTGATATGAATTCAATTGTTACTACTTTTATTACAATAATTTTGTATATATGTTGATATGAATTCAGTAAACTTTATTTTGCGTGTCCAACTTGGTTGCGTGCTTTAACTCAGTATATGAATTAGCATTCCCACAGGGTAAATTTTTAATTTTATGTATCGTGCAAAAAATAATATGCAAGTACAGCCTATATAATCCTCATGAATTATGAATTTATTACAAAATTGTATGATTTTTTTTCTTTATTGCCAAATGTACAATAAATAATTAAGAGATGTAGTTGCAAATGATGTAATAAATTTCTATATTTTAAAAACATTTAATTTCTAATTTAATAATTTTAATATTTCTAAAAAATACTACTAACCTGTTACAATTCGACAGTTACTGACTTCTTTCATGTCACTAATATAGCTCAAAGAACACTAAAGAATAACAAAAATATACATTAAAATGTAAAAGTTACAAATATTGTACATAAAAATATTACTTAATTCTAACAATATGAGGTCATGATACATTTTAAACATTTATCATTTTGCCTACAGATATATCTAAATTAAATTATGTATTTTGCAATTGCAGACCTAGTACATTTTCTGGGAGCTGATATCCCTTTTTTAGTGCAGCACCATTTTGGTGGATACTAATTGCCACAATGTAATTTTGATGCCCAGTTTTCTCCCCAGAGGGAGACACCTGAGCTCTGATAATGAAAAATCCTACTATGAATTTAATTTTGCTGGGAGTATCCAAGCCAAACAGGCACTAAAGGGATCTTAAACATGCCATATAATCATACGAGATGGACACTGTCCATTTTCTGGATCATGAAAATCTACCGACTTGGGCCAGGATCAAACTCGCAAACTTAGGTATACAGGCCAATGACAAACCAATTACTCTACCCTGTTGGCAAATATTATATGCTATAATATTATATATATAATACAATTAAAATCCATACATTAACAACTAAATAATTTCTGAAAAAGAAATGTATGTTAGCATTTATTTCTGATGCATTTGTTGTTACCTCTCTGTCTCATTTAAACATTTACCCTTTTCATTCTGCAAGTGATAAAAAATTAGAATAAAAGTTGTATCGTTAGTTTCATGATTGAATTTATATATTTACAGTGGTAATGGTTTTTAAAGTAAAAGTGAAGAATAATGAAAAAAGTGGAAAAGCTTAAAAAAACACAGCAGATACTTCTTGTAATTCCGAATCGATAAAAATACATAAAACTTTTTATGTTAAATACACCAAACATTTTAATAAAATATTTTTAAAAAATGGAAGGAAGGGAACAAATTAGGTAATTTCTTATAATTTAAGGCTGAAGGATGAGAAGTAAAGATACAATAAATGGAAAAGAAAACTTATACTTAGCTGCTAAAAAAAACAAATAAAAACATGGACAGTGATTTTTTTTTTAAATTGTGCACTAAAATATTCTATTTTTTCATAATGTTTTTCATCCCACAAAAGTTATCTTTTTAAGTTGTTGTTTTTTTTTTTTTTTTTTTTCAAATAGTGTTGAAGATTGGTATTTTTACCATTGCAGACCTTGTACATTCCCCGAGAGCTGGAGTCACTTTTTAGTGCAGCATCACATTGGTGGACACTAATATGCCTGCAATATAATTTTTAACACTCAGTTTCCTTCCCAAAAGGAAGTACCTGAGCTCTGATGATGCGAACCTGTACTAGGGTTTAATTTTGATGAGAGCACCCAAACCAAACAGGTACTCTAGGGATCTTTAAAATGCTGTATAGTCATACAACATGGACACTGCTGATTTTTTGTATCATTCTTTTTAAGAATAGAAACTATAATTTTTTACACAGAAATAAAAATTTATCATAAAGAATATTTATTAGTAAACATTTAGATGAGCCACTAGAGGGCACACCTATTTAATTTAAAAAAAAGCTGTATGTCCTGTCTACACATAGGAAAACTCATGCTTTCTGTTTTCACGTCATAATTGAAAGAGAAAGATATATTTGAATCTAATTTTTAAGAAATATAAAAGAATTTAAAAATAAAGATAGTTAATTAAATTTTACAAAACATCTAAATATTCATTAGGTATTACATATCCAATTATCATACATTTTTTAAATTTTGATATCATTTTATCAATAAAACTTACATTTCAATTATTTCAACATGATGATTTAATAAGCAAGATTTATTTAAAAATAGTAAATCCCAGTCAAGAAAATTCAACAGTTTATACAAATTAAAAATAAACATTCAGACACAGAAAACAACACAAATGTAACAGTGGGGTTGCACCCCCCCCCACCCCCACACACACAGACAGTATATAACTATCAGCATATACAAATTTTGTGATTGCACTCTAAAACAAAGATAAATGATAAAAGCCCAATAAATCTAATTTTCAAATATATTGGAAATTTTTGCAGTACATTTTTCTCATTTCTTAACTGTACATCAAAGGTGTCAAATTCAAAGTCTAACTTGGGCCAAAAGAACTTCATGTGGACTGCAAAAAAAATCAATATTCATAGAAATGTACGTTTATTTTGAATAATACATTAAAATAAACATACATAAAAGAACAAGAAAAATTCAGTGTTTATATCCTGACACAATACACCTCTTCTCTGCTACTATCTTTCCTATTTCAGGTATATCAGGAGAAATTTTGTTAGCAGTGATTACTTTTGAAGCTGACCTAAGGTGAACATCATTAATACTGTTTCTAACAAGACTTATTTCCTTTATAACTGAAAGTAACTACTTGCACTAATAAGTACTTCCAAACATGGAAATAATTTCATATGCGAATTTGAGTAATTTCAAACCTGGCTAGCAAATATTTGTAAAAGTCAGGTACACTCACTTCAATGAATTTTTGCCTTCAAATTTGAGTTGCACCGAAACTCGATCACCTCTTTTAGCATATAGAAGGGTACTGAGTCTATATTTATTGAGAAAATCAAAGAAAATAAACAAAATTTGTCTTCCAAAGAATTAAAATCTTAGAGTAAAAAAGTAAAAAAAAAAAAAAAACATTTAGCAAATTCTACCTATCTTATTTTTATTCTGTGTTGGTTTATTTTATTATATGCTATTGTGTGCCTACATATCTGCCGTGCCCCAAAAATGTTCATAGCGAGCCACATGTAACCTTGGATTGGGTTTGACATCCCTACTGTACATGTTTTAAACTATAAAATGTATCTACTACATAAATTCGTTATTCAACTCCCTTATTTCATGGTAAGCAATAAAATGTATTAAAAAAGAGAAAAAGAATTTTAATAATGAATTAAATTATTCAATTCATTACTCCACTGGATCTTTCCTCATCATTCTATAGTCCAGTGGCAACATATATTTTCTACAATTTTAATTGATAGGTCACATTAAAATGTGTGATATTTTGTCTGCAAACTGCTGCTTAGTCATGAAAACCAAGTACTACATATTCTGGTGGATGATATAAATAATTGCATTATTAAAGAAAACCAATAAAAAACTTTCTGCTACCATTTCTAAGGAGGATTTGAGATTAGATTGAATGCATGTGTTTGGTTTTGATGGTCCCAGTTTCTCAATTTTACTGGGTCTGGGTTGAAATATTATAATCCCCCCTCTTGTTTTTATTTAAAAAAAAAACCCTTATTGTACAATAGAAGGTCTAAAACTTAATGTTTGTAAGCCCTTTTTGAGAGATATTATATGGCAATTAGGCTGATAGTATAAAATGAATAAAGATAAAAATTGCCTATTTGAGGTAATGATCAATTTTTGTATACTTTTAAACTAATTGGTGCTAATTTAACTAAAGAATACACAAGTTTTCTTAAAAACTTTATACAGTACAACATTTTTACAAGTAAATACTAACTTGAAGTAAAATAAATCTCTTTATATAATAATTGAATTTTAATAAATATCTATTTACATAATTAGAGATGAACAAAAAAAAAAGAGGAATTTTAAGCTTTTGAATGAATATATGCCTATCATAATATAAAACACTGTGTGTGTGTATGTATGTATATATATATAGTAAAAAGTATTAAGTATGATTATGGAATCTTACACAATATATGATATATTTCTTAAATTACTTTTAGCATATTTTAAAAATTATTCTAGAATCTTAAATAGTGAAAGAAGCTTTATCATATTAACAAATTAAAAAGCTTTATGTACAGTATTTTTAAAAATATGATAAATATACATTCATTATGATTATACCATCAGGTATTATCCATGAAATTTTTTACATTCACAAATTCAATATGCCAAAGCAATAAGACCAAATAACTTTTTAAACAAAAATTATAAAGAATATAATTAGAGAATACTTGGTACTTATCACTTATAATGGTCATGTGTGGCAATTGTTTTTACACATTGTTGTCAACAAGAACTGAAGAGAAACTGAGATGGAGGTATTAATTGGAATAAATAGTTTCACACGTGATGAATTCCTTCCCCCCCCCCTCCTCCAAAAGAAAAGAAGGGTTGTGAAGGGTTATTCAGGACCTCAGTAATTATTCAGTTCTACATGCTGTTCAAGATGTGTTTTGTGGCGAATTAGAATCAAAATATAAAATTATTGTTTCCTTATACTTAGTTATTTCTTTTGAAAGCCATTCAGCTACTACAAACACCTTGAACATGAACATTGCATATTAAAAGATAAGATAAATTCTTTACATTTGCAATGATAAAAATTATAATAGGGTTGTATAAAAGCCCTAAAGAGTTGAATTTAGCAGACTGTTAAGAAATTGTAATTTAAGACTAAAGGTTTTGGTTTTGAATTCCAGTTCGGTGAAAGAAAATTGATTCAATGAAAAGTCCAAGTTCAATTCGACATAGTTATATATATATTTGTGATGAATATTTCAATAGGAATAGTTCACAAATAATAGCATATTTCACATTCATATTTCACAAGTTAAGTATTTTTTACAAAAGAGTATTTCACAAAAGAATATTTCACTAGCAAGTGTGTTTTCCTCTTAAGAACAGGCACTGGCTGTTGCCACAAGACTACTTCTAAATGGAAGCGGCTCACTGCAACAGTGCTACCTAACAGCTTTAAGATTCAACAGGGGTTTCAACTTAGCCTATTTATAATTTTTAACAACCTGTATAAGGCAGAAATTGGTGTACTTTCAATGTGTTATCTTCAGTTTCATGTGATTTCTATAACCAATAAAGTAACAGCATAACACAAAAAGAAAATGATATTAATTTTAAACTAACTACTAAAGCAGATTGATCATATTTGAAAATGCCACTTATTTATGATATTAGCATTTGATATATACCATAATTTGATGTGCCTTTTGCATCTTGTTTGACCTCATAATCCCAATAATTGATAAATACCAGATATTTTCATTGTGAACTCATATTTTGAAAAATATAATGCAATTAAAAACATAGAAATAAATATACAAATAATTTAAAGTTTTTGTCAGTTGTCAGACATTAGCATTATTGAAGTAAATATTGACAAGCATTAGATATTTTGACTATCATATTGAGAATCACTCCTATACATCTATTGGATGCTTAGTTCCAATCCACTATAGAGCCAAACTATTACAGATACTTAGTATTAATCACTTGTATGTTTACAATTAAAAGATCTTTGTATACAAAATTTCCTAGCTTCTTTTGGAGGGTACTGATTTTTACGTCTTACAACATATATAATTTCTTATGTACAATAGAAAAGCTATTATATTTAACACTATTCATATTTGTCACACATTTATTTTAAAGCACAATAGTGTGAAACAAGTAAAATAGCTTACAGAACGATGCAATTCAGCAGCTTTTATAAAATAAGGAATAGATTCTTTAATCCTCCCAAGGTTTCTTAATGATTGTCCAATTTCAAGGTATAGAGAGGCTGCTAATGCTGGTTGGTCACTGTCAAGATGAACTTTAATACAGTCTCGATATGCATTCAATGCTGCTTGTAAGTGTTCACTGTAACTAGGGCAGAGAAGTTCATGGCTAAGTTTTTCAGCTTCAAGAAACAATCTTGCAGCATGAAGCAAATTCTGGGATTCATAAACAGGATTTCCAATGGTATGCTCACATCTAAAAAAAATTATCACAATTCTGAATTTTAAAAATAAGGGATCTAAGCTTAGTTTATAAAAACATTACTTGCATTCGATAAGAGAAGAAAAGTTAATAAACACCTAAAGTTTCCATGCAGCTAAATAAAATTTTAGAAATAAACAGGAAATAAATTTTTTTATACATATAGCAATCTAAAATTCTACTCTTTATATTTGAAAAAGGAAAAATTATTTTTAATATAATTTCTTCATATGTATAAAATAAAAAAAGCAAAGTAAAAAATATACTTATATCACAATTTATTTTAATCATATTTAATTAAGTGGTACTTGTATAAAACCCTTTTGACACACAATTTTTGCTAAACAAGGAAACTATCACAAAAACCAATATAATATTTCATCAATAATATATTTTGACTGGTATTAAGTTTGGGTATAATTATGTCAATATTGACGATCATGAGTGAACGACTGAAAATATTTCAGTACAGTTATCCAAAATATGAAAATAATTTGTGTTTGAGAGAAATGGAGATCATTATTTCATCAGCCTAAAGCATTCACATCAGACTTCCCACTGTTGCGTTTTAGAAGCAACATTTTTTCAGTTTATCTCGTAGAAGCAGTTTTAGAAATCACTTTTTCTTCATAAAAACATGAGGAATGGATTTCCTCCTGAATAAAAGTTAAGAAAGTAATCATTGTTTTTTTTATGAATGAAGGATTGATAGAATCTTGGTATAGATGTCCGAAATTCAGAAAGAATTTGAATTTAATTTCTTATTTTTGATTTGATGTTTTATACGTTGTCCATTTTGGAAACCACGTTTTTTCGACATTTTTCGTCTCTTGACGCCATTTTGAAAAACACGGTTCCTTCCTCGGCACCATTTGGGAAAAAACTTTTCTTGCCACATACAGCAGTGTGCTGTCCTAGGATTTTACCATGTTTATAAACATGAAATAGATAGGTTAAAAAAAATTAAAACATAAAACTTTTAACACTTTAAGATATCAGTATAAATACTTAATGAGTTTAGAAATTAATATGTAAAATCTTTGGAAAGTAATTAAATCAAAACCATATCAGATTTTAACTAATAAAATTATAATAAAATTTAAAATTTTCAATGGTAAACAATACATAAAAGATATTTTAAATCTAAAGAATTGAATAGATGATTCAGGAATCACCAATTATCATTCCAACTAAGGCATTTCTCTGAAACCATCACCACAATATGTAGATCTTGGGGTTTAAACATTATAAAAACTGATGAGTAAAAAAGTATTTAAAGAATGATTTGCAGGCACACATACTTCCTCTTTTTCACTTAAATACTATTTTTGTTTCTATGCCCAAATTGGTGCAGATGCTAGATGCATACTAAGATTTATTGTTATGTTTATGCTAGTTTAAGGCTATCTTTGGTTAATGTTAAAGAAAATGACTCAAATTTGGAATATTTTTTCAGATATAAAAGTACTCAAACATAAATATTATATTTTGGCTTCACTATCTTGTAGAGAATCACTTATTTTATCATACTACTTATTTTTATCTGAACAACTTTTATCTTGCATTTTTTCTCCTATACCGTAATGCTAAAAGAGCTATTCCTTTACATGTTAATAGGAAAGAGTAATTATTTATGAAATATTTTAAAATTTTAAAGAAATGCATAAGTTATGTCACAAATTTTTGTAAAAATTGAGGAATTTTTCTGTCCGAGAATGTGCCTTACATTAAGTTCACACTCTCGTACATATGGTGAAAACAGCCTTAAGATTTAAAAAAAAATAATTCTTAATTGAATGCTTTTCACTAACTTTTGTTAGATTACAAATAGCTGTCACACACATAATCCATATCCAAACTTTGAACCTTTTTTTATCATTGGTGTCTTTAGTAATGAAGGGGATTTAGATGTTTTTCCACCCTTCAGAACAACAGAAAAGTATAAAAAAATTATACGTATATTAATCATATTTATTACCAAAATTATTTCAGAGGGGCTTAGTTTTTTGTAATTTATTATTATCATATCAGAACTTAAGTAATAAAGAAGTAAAACAATGTGATAAATACAAGCAAACAAACAAAGAGGAAAAATATGAATTTTATAAAAAAAAATTAAAAATCATGATATATTATACTTTAAAGAAGAAATACATAATATTAATAAAAAAATTTTGAAATTCTGGAATCGAAATGGAAGGACTAATTTACTGTGTTGCACACACACACATTTCCTGTTACAACTATATAAGGATAATACACAGAACCAGTCCAATCATTTAAAAAATTTCCTGAAACATAATTTATTAAGGTTAAAATAATTTAATAAATTATGTATTTTTATAGTAATATAATACCTGGCAACTGCAAGGCAGCAAAACGCAGAATAATGGGGACATTCTCGGTTTTCTAATTCTTTTGCAAGTTTAGCTGAAAAAAATTAAAAATTGGTAACCTTCACTCAATTTTAAATAAATATTTTCTAAAGCATTAATTACTTACCAAACTGTGCACTTGCTTCAGAAATATTTGGTTTCCTCAAAAAACGTCTAAAAATATACACATTTCATATTAGCTTCTCACTTTATAAACACATATATAATACTTTCAGACATAAAAGGAATATTTCAAAAAATTATTCTTTAACAATTTTGATTTCGGGGAACTATGAGTATTTTTTCTTAAGGCACTTGATATACTGACATGTGACCTAAATCAGTGGTTCTTAAACTGTGGTTTGCAGACCCCAGCTCCTTTCTAGGGGGTCCATAGAGTCTCCTGTGAAACGTTAAGATTTCCTTCTTTTCAGACTCTGAAAGGCCTCGTGGAAAAATTAAAAGATGCACCATCCTACACAGGATTTTAAAATAACTCCCCTCCCCCAATGAAAAATCTCTTCTAGAGCATGTATTTCAGGGTCCACAATGTCAGGCTGATACATAAAAGCGGGCCACTGTGATTGAAAGGTTCAGAGCCGCTGACCTAGATGATATAAACAGTACTTAAAATATTATTGCAATCATACTGGCGACATTATATGAAACGAAACACATGGGTGCAAATTCAGCATGTACAATACATGTAAAATCAGGGTTGCCAACTTGGTGAGTTATCTTGAACGTTAGCATTGTTGTGATAATACATAAGCACCATATAAACTTCTAGTTTCATTTGACTGCTCTCTTGACAATAACTGTTTACGACTTTTGCTCTTACTTATAACCATTTCAATGAAGCTACCACTTCAAAAGAGTAAGCCAAAATGCACTGGCGTAAAGTCAAAAGTGCATAGTATGGTTTTATGGTAAAATATCAGAGATTATGTACAAAATTCAATTCAATTGTTATAATAAATCAATAAAGAATTAACTGTCCTTATCCCTTATGTCCCCTATATCAAAATTAAACTGAAAAAGACATTTCCGATTTATAAAACATGTCTGATTTTTAACAAACTATTATTATTTTCATCAAGAGCCCCGAAAAAATTTGGTTCAGTTACATTTTATTCCCTTAAAAGATAGACAAAAACTTCGAAAAATTTATACATAAATTTTGAATTCTTTTTTCAGAAACTGCAATAAATAAAGGGGGGGGGATATGAATATTCACTATAATTCTTCAGAAGAAAGTGGTTTTATAATAGCTGATAAACATAATTTTACTTTCAATGTTCAAATATGTTAACTCCATTTAGAAAAGAAATTTGATCAAAAATATTAATTATTTTAATTTTCATGGAAATGAAACATTTCAAATTGTTTGATAAAATTAAAGGTGTCTAGAAACATTCATTCCATGCAAAGCGTATAAAAAATTAAATTAAAAGTATGTTTTTTAATTATCACATACTTTTTTAATTTTGCAGAAATAGCCTTATATTGAGTTAAGAAATCACTTTGGAAAGGCTCCATCGTAAGCAAAAAAAGATAAAAGCAAGTATTTATTAGATTTTTATAAGGGCGTAAAACATTTACGATTTCAAAAAATTATATTTTGTTCTTTGAATGGAGCACACAAGCTGTAAACAAGCTATGTTTATACTTTCGTTTTCACTTTCACTTCATTTCAAAATTAATGCTTTGTCATAAAAAAAAAACTTTTTTGTTTAATATTTAGCTTAAGATTAACTATTTAAAAAAATGGTTCATAGAACAAATAGTTGAAATATATTGATATCTTTAGAAAATACATATTTTTTTCTTTTAATTCAAAAGCATTACTACTTTTTTTCTTCTATGCGTTGTCAATAGATTAGGTTGCATCGAGAAAACATTTATTTTACAATAAATGTTTTCTTAGTTTAAAATGTTGTTTGTTACGATCAATATTAATATCATTTTCTGATATAAAGAGGTCATCTGACAAGTTTTGATAGGTCATCAACAGCTGAAAATGTTATATTTCTTATTTTTATTCCGATAACTGCAGCAGTAAGTGCGCAAGCGCAGTAAAACTGCTGTAATGTTTTGTCGTCGATGTAATTTAAAAATCCAATTAATCCTAAGAAATTAATCACCATGGTAAAATTGACGTAAAATAATTTGAAATTAGAAAACCAATAAAAACTAAATAACAGCTTCTTTTCGTAATCTCTAATGCTGCTGTTACAGGAAAAGATAGCGGAAGCTGACAATCTCTCATTGTTGTCGTACAGCAGCACATCCAATTCCAAGATGGCGAACATTTCCACCCTGGATTTTGAGTGAAGAGAATTTTAAGCTCAGTGTTTGTGCACTACAGTTTCAGTTCCTTAAAATTTTCATTGATAATCGGCAGACATGGAATTGAGAGTGGGAAATAAGTATCGTCTTGGGCGCAAGATAGGAAGTGGATCTTTTGGTGACATATATTTGGGTGAGTTTTAAGAAAATATAAAATGATGAACAAAAGAATGGAATGTTCCTATTATTATAATGTGCGACACGAAAGTGGACAACGTACAGAAATGTGCACAATTGATTCAGGATCATATAAATGAATAAAATAATGGGCATAGATGTTTATAAAATTGCTCTGATTCCTAAACTTCGTCTTGTTTACTAAATATCTTACTAACATTACTATGGAATTTTTGGGGTAATATAGTTTTTAGCTCCAAATTTAATCATGAAGATATTTTCCCTGTTCATAGAAATCTGAAAAATTTGACTCCGATCTTGTTCAGTGTGATATTTAAACGTGAAATTTAAAATGTTGTGTATTGTGGATAGAACTCTTAATATTTAGTGCCTGTGAGAATTTTTTCTTTTCCTGTTGTCTCCATTATTGCGATTGAATACTTATCCTTAGAAAGTAGAAATCTGTATTAGTTACTGAAAATCTACCATGATATTAATTATTGTTTTACTTTATATGGTGTGACTTCGAATGTTTAATTGTTATTTTATTATAGCAAGAATTTGTGTTTTGTATGATGAAAACTGAATATAATCCACTAAGTATTATTCATAGGAAAGGCGCATTTTAAATTTTCTTTTGTTTATAGGTACTAACATTACAACTGGGGAAGAAGTTGCAATAAAATTAGAATGCATTAAAACCAAGCATCCTCAGCTACACATAGAAAGTAAATTCTACAAAATGATGCAAGGTGGTGGTAAGTTGGATACTTGTTTTAACATGTGTGTATTAGGATATTATGAGACAAAAGAATATTTTTGCTATGGATTTTTGATTAAATATGCAAGTGCAACTGACTTGATCATAGTTCAATGTATTTTATATTAAAAAAAATACATATATTATAAGACAAAGTTCACTTCCTCTCTGTTAAATATATTGAATTCACCATTTTGTATTTGATATTGAGTTGGAATTTTTATCCAATACCAATGATTCAATCTTTCCAGAAAATTAAGGATTTGTATTAGACTTCTTGTATAAGCTTTTAACTTGTAAGGTGTTCACATTTTAATGCGAAATATTTCTTGTTGATGTTTACCTCTTTTCTTTTTTTGGTCAATGTGTCTTAAGTGTGTCTTTCATTGTTTAGTTGGTATACCAGCAATTAAGTGGTGTGGATCAGAAGGAGATTATAATGTGATGGTTATGGAGCTTTTGGGACCAAGTTTGGAAGATCTGTTCAATTTTTGCAATCGAAAGTTTAGTTTAAAGACTGTTTTATTATTAGCTGATCAATTAGTAAGTATATATTGTTTAAACCTTTTTGTTTCCTTTTAAGAATAGTTTTTCAAATGTTTGAATGGAGACATTTTAATTTTAAAAGATTATTGTGTATGATATGAGAGAATTTGTATATGGTGTAAATATTTAAATTATTTTTCAGTTGGAGGTTTATCTGTCATGATTTGATTACAAATTTTGCATTTAGTGACTTTTTTTTAATAGTCAATGTATCAATTACAAAAAATGAAGATTTAATGTGTAATCCATATTTTTAAAACATAAAACTTACGTGAGAGGTTTATTTTTAGTAAATTGACTTAAAGTAAAATAGGATATTTTTTCTTTTTATTAATTTCTAAACCTTGTTTTGATTAATGTGTCTGATTATTCATTAAGAGTTGTTGTTATTAAAGTGTACTTCCTTAAGGTTGCAGACTGTTCAAGTATGTTTATTTATTTTTAGTGTCATATAAAAAGATAGAATTTCTGCATTAACATACTTATGAACTTTTCATGTTTTACTTTTTGAATTTTTTTTTATTCGAAATTGTTTTGGCAACATGGTGTGACTGAGGAAAATGTACCATGACTGTTATTTATTTCATAGTTAATAAGAATTCAGCTTATTAAGAATGTTTTGTAAAAAAATTTTAATTTTTATTTCATTTTTAATGAGTTTCAATATTTATCAGAGTTGTGTTATAAAATAAAATTAGCTTTCTGCTTTAAAAAAAAAAAAATCTTATATATGAAAAATTTAACATACATTTTATTTTCTTTGCAGATCAGTAGGATAGAATATATTCATACCAAGAACTTTATACATAGAGATATTAAACCTGACAATTTTTTAATGGGACTTGGTAAGAAAGGTAATCTAGTGTATATAATAGACTTTGGACTTGCAAAAAAGTACCGTGATTCTCGTACGCACCTACATATTCCATATAGAGAAAATAAAAATCTTACTGGCACAGCTAGGTATGCGAGCATAAATACTCATTTAGGAATTGGTAAGTTTTTGTTTTGTTAACATTTTTCTGATCCTTTTTGTTCTTTTTTATAATGTATTATATAGTTGATATATTTAAGCATTTTAAAAATATTTTTATGTGTAAGATGTTACTTTGTTACTAAATTCCTTGGAGAATGGAGGAATTTTATTAAAAATTTGAAGTTATAGAAGCGGGGATCAGAACAAAATTTTGTTAAAAACTTGTTGTTTTTTTTTCGATAGGAAATAGCACTCTTTCTTTAGTTTAATTTCCTGACTTCTCTTGTTTTATTCACAATTATCATTGTCTATTTCTTAATATAAATAACCTGATGTTATATAAATATATCACACACATGTTGTCTTATAACATTATTGGATATCTTGAAACGTTTTTTGTCCTAGTATTCTATATTGCTGAAAGTAAAAATGTATGATTGTTAAATTTTTTTCTTTATTGTGAAATTAGATTGTCTAATTATTCAGGTATTTTATTTTTGTTTATTTATTAACTATAGAGAATTAACTCTTCTAAGTTTTTGCAAAAAAAGTTAAATTACTATAGTTAATATCTAAAGCTTTAGTTTAAGTATTATCTAATCTAAAACTTTGAACTCTGATAAGGTGATAATGTATGCAATATAATGTTTACATTGCTTTCATAGCTTCTCTGTAAATAAGTGATATTTATTTTTAGAAGGTAATGGACTTAACTTAAAATGAAATAATTGTTTATTTTAAATGAGATAATTGTTATGAGTGATTACTTAGCAGAAAATTCTTGTTTTTCATTGAAAAATTTTGGTTCCAAAAATAAGTTATGTCACATTAATACTAAACTTGGCTATTTTTATTGCTTGCTTACATATTCCTAATGATTTTTTTGTCCATGGTAGCTGAATGATCATGGTCAGGAACTTGTGGCCAGATTTACTTTTGTCTAGCATGGGCTTAAGTCCTTGTGACTGAAGGTCCTTTGTATAGAGGAGCCTATGTATGTTAAATCTGTCAGCTTAAAATGTTCAGTTTTTGGTTTTGTCCTCATCACTTGACCATGGTTCAAAATTATAAGGTTCTGTCACCAATGGTCCTTGTGTTGCTTTGTAGTATGATTATTGATAAGTGAATCAAATCTAATATTTTTTAATCTTCGTGGAAATGTAATATGAGCAATGCTTTGAATGTTACTCAAGAGATTATTTTAGTGCCAAGTAATCAACATATTTTGAAAATTATTTTATACGATTTCTCATATTTTATACACACTTAATGAACAAATTTACTATTCAAATAATATTTGCCTTTTTAAGTCGATAGTTTTTTTTAATAAATTTCATAGCAATATATAGATGTTGAATATCTCAATCAGGAGTGTATGTGAACTGTTTCTACTTGCAAATAAATTAATAGTACTTTATTAAAAAATAAGATCCTCCATAAGTATAATACTTTTATGGTAAGATTCTTGTAAGATGAATATGTATGAATCTCATTTTTATTCTGCATTTGATTTAAGCTAAATACATATTTAAAAAAATAAAACATAGGCACAATGTGTCTTAAAGGTTTGGTTTATGGGAAATGTATTTTTGACTCTG
This sequence comes from Trichonephila inaurata madagascariensis, assembly GCA_019973955.1. Taxonomy (NCBI): domain Eukaryota; kingdom Metazoa; phylum Arthropoda; class Arachnida; order Araneae; family Nephilidae; genus Trichonephila; species Trichonephila inaurata. The sequence continues at coordinate 37,710 of BMAV01009547.1, read as the reverse complement.
TAGTTTTTTACCGTAAAATCCGGCATGTAACGCGCACTTTTAACACAAAAAATATGAAAATTTAAGGGTGCGCGTTATTCACCGGGTATAAAAACGATAGCTTAAAAAATAACAAGAGATTAACATAAATTTTTTCTTCTAATTGTATCTAAATACTGTTTATTTAAAAGAAATGACTTGCTTTATGAACTAAAAGAGATGAAGTTCTAGAAGTATACTATTTTTATCAAAAATTTGGAATAATACCTCGAAAATAAATGACTTCAAAACATAAGAGCAATGTATACTAATGTTTCAGATTTCTTTGTAAAAAATTTGGTGTGCGTTATACGGCAAATATACCTAAAAATTAAAAAATGCAGCTTGAAAGTATAGGTGCGCATTATACATCGGTGCGTGTTATACTCCGGATTTTACGGTATATATAAACAACGTTGTGAATGGGAAGGGGTTAGAAACTTTACTTAAATCAACATGTTTATTAGGAAATATTTTAAAAAAATTTTGTTTGAATTTATGTTACAAATGTCTGTACCAAAATTTAATATTTTCTGTTATATGTGATGATTTTTTTTTTGTGCATTATGATTTTAACCTGTCAAAATAATTTTAAAATATCTTACTTTTCCATATTACTTGAACATGATTGGGAAAAATAAAGTTTTATCACCCTTTTTCATGTTGGAGTATTTAAAATGTGAAATGATTTATCTGTATTATTAAAAGTATGGTGATTGAAGTTATATATTTAGTATTCAAAAATTAGAAAAGGCTGTGCATTTTGTAAAATTTGGTAATCTTATTAAATCCTCTTTAGAAGACAGAAGTTTTTGTGATTATAAAAGTTAATTTAAAAAGTTAACAAAACAGGACTAAATATAATTTGTAATTTATGTTGAGCTACATGTTGTAAGCTTTTGAACTGTTGTGAAAATAGTTATGAGCTTAGTGTTCTTTAGATTGTTCAATGTAGTAAACCTGCCGAACATGTAAAATTTATTCTTTCCAGCCTTTCTTTATACTTTTATGTTCAGATTGTTCATTATTATTAATTTATGTAAAATTTGTCAGCCTCCAACTATTCTTCCCTACAGCTCTTATTTATCATTTTATATTCATAATGACTGAAAAATAAGTTATTAAAAAACTGTAGAACTTGGTGGCAACAAGTTTTTATTGTATGCAAATTTCTATTTAGTGAAGCATTTTTCTTTTTCTTCTGAAGATACTTTGTAGAACTCGACTCACTGTGTGCTCTAAACATGTTTGTTTTCTTTCTGCGTTATATAACCAAACAATTAGTTTTCTTTGTTCTCTTTGCCTCATTCTCTAACAGAAGCAAAATATACTTTCAAATGCATAAAGAATGTTGTCAAAAGGGAATCAATTGTATTGCTTCATCCCAAAAGAGAAAAAATATGCATTCTGTATCATTTGTTACCCTTATAAGTGCATTTCTCCTGGTAGCCAATATGATGTTACCCATATGTGAAAACTCTAAAGCATGTGACAAGTAAGAAATAAAGTAGCAGTTGCTCAAAATTAATTGTTTTTTCAAAGGCTATGTTCATCCAGAATGTTCGAACTGTTCATTCTATTTGAAGGAGAAAAAAGTTATTTGCTTGTGTGACTGATGCTCTACATTATGAATAAAGTATATTTACATAAATTTCTAAATCAGATAGAGCACTTGGAAACAAACTTTAGTAATTAAGGAATTATTCAGTAATAATAGCTTACGTAATGTGTTTCATTCACAATATTTGATTTGTGATTGTCTAGTAAAATTTCTACTAAGAACATAGTTGATTTTTATGTATTTAAAAAAAATTGTGAATTTAAGTTTGGAAACAAATTTAATTTCAATCGTGTGCATATATAAATAATATTTCATTTACCTGATTGTATATTTAAAAATGAAATGCTTTTGGTATCTAATCACGTGATTTTTATGTATTTAAGGTTCATATTTGAAAAAAACTTATGAATTGAAAATACTTAAAATAGTTTTATTATGGAATAGTTAGGCATAAGGAGTGGTCCTTAATCTCTTCTAAAACTTTATTTTTTATATTAGTAGTAAAATATAAATATCTTATTTATTAGAACAAAAATATTCATAATTTGTTTCTTTTAAGATGCATTTATTTTATTACATAATAAAGTTGCAGTAATCTTTGAGAATAGAATATACCATTATATACCTAGCATGTAATTATAAATATTTAAAAGATTTATTAAAATGGTTTTTATTATAAAGCTTGATTTAAAATGTGAGAAAGAAAGGGTTATGGTAAAGAGATTGCTTCACATTTTTTTAAATAATATGTATGTATATACTAATTTCTTGATATCTACTTAAGGTATATAGAACTATATATATTTTGCTTTCAGAGCAAAGTCGGAGAGATGATTTGGAATCATTAGGCTATGTATTAATGTACTTCAATAGAGGCAGCTTACCATGGCAAGGCTTAAGAGCCGCTACAAAACGACAAAAGTATGAAAGGATTAGTGAGAAAAAAATGTCCACTCCTATTGAAGAGCTATGTCGAACATTTGCATGTAAGTAATGAAATGAACACATTTATGTTTAATTTATATGTAGAAAAAATTTGTTCACAATTTGCACATTTTGTGTTTAAATATGTAAAAAGTGATACATAAAGCAGTTAACATATTTAAAAGTTAAAATAAATGAGTGACAAATTTAAAGCTTTAATATTTTATTTGTTTTTTTTTTTAGCTGAATTTGCCACTTACCTAAATTATTGTAGATCTCTACGGTTTGATGAAAAGCCCGACTATGCATATTTACGGCAGCTTTTAAGGAATTTATTCCATAGACAAGGATTTACATATGATTATGTTTTTGATTGGAATATGCTTAAATTTGTAAGTAATATTTGAAATTTTTTCATGAAATGATTTTCTTTAATTTGTGTATAAATATTGTGATAACATGAATAATAACTTAAAATTGAACTAGTAGATCATGTGCTCAATCTAGTAGGTTTCATTTGTGATCTATGCCTTTTTGAAACTAAAATAAGCATTATAATTGCTTTTTTTTAAAAAACATATTTGTTGTTTTTCTGTGACTTTCTCTTGAGTATTTTTCTTAAATCCTTCTTGAAGCTCTATTCTTTATTGAGTAAAATCTTCCTAATTTTTGTTTTTGCCTATTGTATTTAAAAGGAATTTAATCCAACCAATAATATGCCATAAAATTCTACTAAAAAGGTACATTAAATATTTTGAAATTTGTGGTTAAAGTAAAGTATAGGGTTGCTCCTTGGCAAAATTGTCAATTTGGAGGATAGCTCTATTACAGATAACCAAACTGTTGATATGTACTGTTAGTGCTCCAAAATCAAAGCATTTTAAAAAATACAACACATTCTGAGAATGAAAAATATAAATTTTAAGGTTTTTTAAGAGAGTTAGAATTTTAATAAATTAAAGAAAATTTAATGTTATGAAATAAAAATTGTACCACTCCTAAAAAACAAAGACTTCTTGCTCAGATTCAAATTCTTCCAAAATAATATAAACTTTTACAAGAGTAACCAGAAAAATCAAGACCACTAATTAACATTGCTAGTTTTTTGCATTTTTAGTCTTATGAATTAGAGTTCATTCTCTAGGCAATTTTAATTTCTTTTAATGTACTCAGAAGTATCTTTTGTGGTATCACATGAGTTGCAGAAGAAAGTCATGGTTGGCCTTTTAAATGCACACATTCATGGATCAAGCTAATTTTCTTTCTTCAGACCATTTAGACCTAATAAATTAATTTTAATAAAAGGCATATCATTTTTCCAAATGTCAAATATTCAAAAGTATTCTTAATCAATTTTTTAGTGAAGTCAAATTGCCTATTTCACTCCAAATAAAAAAAAATATCCTTTTCAGTTGCATTGTTTTAGGAAAATTTATGCACACTCCAATTGAAAAGAAATAAAATAACAAATTTAAAAGCAACTAAATGGAAATCTGAACGTTTAATAAAGGTTTTTACAGAAATATAAAACTGTTTTTGCAAAATATTTTCTTTCTTAAAAAATGTGTTAAATTTAAATAATGAATAGCATCCAAAAAACAGAACACATGACTTAATTGGATTTTTTAATTCAGAATTTCAATGTATCATGCTTATTAAAATAAACTATTTACCAGAATGAAATCTATATTTTAATGTTACTTTCTTTATTCTGTACAAATTTGTTCTTAAATAGCAGTGCTGACATAATTTTTTTTTTTTGTATTTTTGTACCTTTTTCAAATGTTAAATTATGTTATACTTCAATTGATTATTATAATTATATCTAGGTTCATCAAATTTCTTTAATCGTTTGCTTCTGATTAGTTTTGTTAATGTTAAATAATGTAACATTGTTTTGGAAAATTGTATGATTTTGCATAGAACAGTCCATGCCATCAGCATTTCAGATGTGATATTAGTTTTCTGCATCGTGGTTTCAATCTGTAATATAAATTAATATTTTGCTGTGCCATTTTAATTGTCTATTGTTAAATTTTTAAATCCTCCCTTTTTTTCCATATTTTTTGTACGTAGAAAAAATTCTTGTGTATATTTCAGTATGTATATCTTATAATGCTATAAAGGAGTTTAAAAGGTTTCAAATATTCACTAATACCTTTTTTCCGTGTCTTAAGTAGAACATTTTTCGTATTTTCTTACGAGAATCATGTTTGTATCTACTAATATGGGGTGGTAAACATTTCCATTAGCCATGCAAATGCAGCTTAAATCTTTTAATTGAAAGGTAAGGGAAGAAAAAAAAGAAAGCCGCAACATTTCTCAAGTCTATTAGAATCAGAGTCCAAAAGTCACATTCACTCATTTGGATATGATCATGTAATGAGTTTTTTCCTCCAGGATATGAAACATAGGACAACAACAGAGTGATAACTTCTTTTTTTTTTTCTCCCCTCCCCTTTTTTAAGATGTTCTTTGCCCACTCTTGAACTTGTTTTTCATTTACAGAAAGGCACTGAGCAGCCATACTCTTATTAGAATTTTGAGCAAGTGTAATCATTGGTAGTTTGAGGTTAACTGTTTGCGAATTTCTCTTCCCACTAAATCTTATTTGATTAGGAAATATTCCACTCATTTTTACCTGCTTTGCAATTTTTATCTTCATGACATGATTGAAAGTTATAGGAAATTCACCACCTCCCCAATCTGGTGTATGTATAAGGGTCACAAAATTTGGAAAAGCTGTAATTTGGAACATGATGGCATGAGATATTGGATATAACAACAATAACAAATAATTTTTATGGCAATCTTAAGTGATCTTTAACAAAATACATATGAAAAGAGATACTTTGTCTTAAAAATGTGAGATTGTTAATAGAATGGTTTCAAGAAAGAAATGTTTTGAACTTGATAATTTCAGAACTTAAATGTTTTGTATCTTGTCAAATAGTGAGCTTTCTGTTGGTGTAATTTTCAATAATATCCTTTTTTCTTTTGGATCTGAAAGTAGCTTTTTGTGTTCTTCTATTTATCTATGCTTTAATTTATTACAAGTTTTTATTTATTTTTTATTTCTTAAAAGAAATTTTATAAATGCACATTTTAAGCATTAAACACAATGTTTTCCCCCTGTACAATTGAACCAATGCAATCTGAATACTAGATGCTTTCTCTACTTAATACCTCCATCCCTTCTTTTCCCTTACTTGGGCATTTTTATGCACAACAGCCAAATAATTGCATTGTTGGAAATATGATTCTGTTTAATGGATTTCTGTATTTTTTCTTATTTTAAGTAGTGGACAGCTGTTGATGGGAAGAATTAACTCATTATATTGAATGTTATCTGTAATGTTTAAAGAAAATACATGAAACAGAAAATTTGATAAATTCTTTTCTATAAGCTGGCATTCAAACATTCAGATTCCTATTCTTACTAAATTTCATCCTTTAATTTCTTTTTGTTTAAATTTCATAGATTTCAAAGCTATTAGACATCAAATAATTCAGATCTTAGTAACTTAAGAATAAATAGACTTGAAAATTTTGTTTGAGTTGAAACAATTGTTTTTATGTATAAGTTTGATTTTAAAAAATAAAATTTATTAAATTGACATAATGCAGTTTATCTCCTTTTAAATATCCCCTTTTGCTTTTTTCAGCATATGTGCTGAATATTGGAGGACAATTAGTATAAAAACTAGAACTACATATGTAATTATATTTTAAATCTTTTATTTTAAAAGAATCTGATAAATTTGATGTTTTATCTGCTTTCTAAGTTATTATATATTATCTCTTAAATAATTGGGAAGTAAAAAGCAAGATTTACATTGATAAATTGTGTTTTCCCTTTAAAAATAACTGTTGTATTTAGAATTTGTCAATTTTTTTTAAAATAGTTACTATACACAAAAAAGTATGTTGCTTTGTTTTTTAATTTCCTTGCAAACCTTTTTGCTGATTAAAAAAAAAAAATGTTTATTTTAAAGGTAGAAAAAAATTTGCTCATGCACTTCAGTGATGATTTTTTAGAAAAAAATTTTGGTTTCAATGAAAACTAGAAGAAAAAGTTTTCTTTGTTAAAACCTTTCTTTTTTGATTTATTACATTTTGCTTTTGTTAAGTGTTGGTTTTCACAACCATGAACTTTAATTCTTGTATATTTATTCTTTAATTTGTCATCATGGTATATAAATCTTTTACTTTTTTGTTTAAGGGTGGTAATCGCAATCAACAAGAGATGCAAGAGGATAGGGATAGGCGGGACAGACATCACCAACACACGAGCACTACCTCTCGTGGGGCCCTTCCTGCACCCACTACAGCCAGCAGCAGCCGCTTAAGGGGCGCCCCTGACTCTGCAAGTCCAGCTACAGGCCGCTCTTTGCCTCACCACCTGGCTGCTTCTGCCAACATGACACAGGCCATCTCTTCAACACCTAGTGGGCTTGCACCCGCCGCCTCAGCTGCAGCTGCAATGGTGGCTGCCTCTCATGCAGCCACTCCCTTGCCGTCCGCTATGCCCTGCATGCGATCACGGACTCGATCAACCCCCCGAGCGGGGATAGCAGGCCATGAGCCCAATTCTCAGAGATGACCGGTGCTAACTGTTGATCATTGAATCAGGAATTAAAAAGTTTAAAAAGATGAAAATTATCCTAAAAAATTTTTGTACAAATTTATGTCCGTTTTGAAGGCAACTGAGGACTTGGTTCCAGCACAGAGAGTGGAAAAGGGCGATAGTATGGTTGTTGAAGTGCACTGTTAGTGAATTCTTATGGAAAGAAAAGAAAGTCAGGAATTTTTTCATATGCTTTGTTGTGGTGCCCACTTGGAAGTTTTTATATTAAAATAAAAAGGAAATTGCTTTTGTATTGACTTTGCTTCCTTTCTATCAAAATGTTCCGTTTCCATGCAGTGTATATCAATTTTTAAATTTTGAGTTGTTTTCGGAGTTTTTTAAATTATGTAAGATTTGACAAGCTGTTGATGGTTTTTGCAGAGTTTACGATTTGTGGAACCTCTAACTGTACGCAATCCTTCATATATCAAAACAATTGCTCAGAAAGCTAAATTTATCTTTGCTCCCATTGAGCAATATTTTGAAGAAATTGTACTATAATTTTATTTTTCTTGTTCTGTGTATTGTTTTAGCCTTCCCTTTCCCATAATTACATGCATAATATACTCATTTTCTTAAAATTTATTTATTCATTACCCCTTTTGATATATTTGTAAAAATTTGTATAGATAATCATTTTGTGTGTCAGCTATGGACCCTGGCATTTTTTTACAAAATTGAATTCTACTTCAGGGGATATAAATAAATTTTGTTTGTGTCAGATTTGTTAGCTGCAGAGCAAATAGTGCAAAGTATTTTTGTATGTTTTGCAGAATATTTTATAACAATTTCAAAGAATGGACTTAATGTAAATAGATCTTCATTTTATGTTTACCAACTAGTGTTTAATCTCACTTGATGGTGTAGTTTTTTTATTTTCTTAAATTATAAGTTAACAAATGTTTGTTTATGTGTCAAATTGAAAATTTCTTGCTATAAGTGTCAACTATAGTGTGCATACTCGGTCACACTGACAATATTTTTGAAATGTGCTGTTAGTTTGTGTTTAAAACTTTCATTTGTCATACACTTAAAAAGTTGAATATAACCATTTAATCATCCACTTAAAAGTAATCATGTGGTTAGGTTTCATTTATAGAATTGTAAATTAATTATTTTTTAAAAGTTTGGCAGAAAAAACTTAATCTTTTTTTAAAGATTTATTTTATAAATTTTAATACTAATGGAGCAGGGTATTTTAAATTTAACATTTGATTAGTTTTATCTATATAATAATTATATAATCAGTATTTTTCTCTGGTGTTTGTGTATTTTTTGAGTATTGTATGTCAGTTTGTATTATTAATTACTAAATTTCTGTCATTCTTGAAGTGTTCATTATTTTCATTCATTTTTTTAACATGCGAGAAATTCGGTAATTCTAGTTGCAGTTTGTGAATAGCTAGACACATAAGCACTCTTTTTACCATAACTATTGTTTAATATATGGTTTCAGTTTTAAAGATTTAGTACCATGAAACATTAGTGAATATCATATTTCTAATGATAGTCTTGTAAATTTTTTTATATTTTTTATAAGCTATGAATTTGTAGGTGCTCTTTGAAAAAGTGTAATATGATACTCTTGGTGATACTTAAAACTGTTGTTACAGATCTCATAGTTACCTATCCAACTGCAGTTTTCTGCCTCTTATGAATTATTGTTGGAATTTAAATTATTCTAATCTATTTTTTGTTGTATTATGTTATTGGAGTACAGAGTATTTTCCTCTTGTATGTGCGGAGAAAATTTATACTTAGTCTCGATTTTTGCATTTTTTTTCACAAATCCTGATTCTAAAGGATTTTTTACAATTATTATGAATTTGAACTCTTAAAATTATATTGACATCTTACAACTGTGGCATATTTTAGTATTTTGTTTTCTTAATAATGAAGTATTTTTTTGGCAGTCATAAATGTTGACATTTTTCTCCCTGCTCACCTTCTAGATTGTTTTGAATTCAATATTTATTATAAATTCCAAGATTGAGTTATTTATATTACAATATGTTATATACTTTGAAACTAATGAAATTGATCATTTTAAAAAGATTTGTGTGCACACAATTTTTTTTACTAAAATCCTTTAATATATTGGTTTATATGATTGCAGAGAGAGCACAAATTATGTTATGACATCAGTTTTAAAAATCAATACATATATATACATTTTTTGTAAAGATAAGTGCTGAAAATTATTTTTGTACTTTCTTAAAAAAATCAATATTTCATTTTCTAATCGATAAGCCTTATCCTGAGTTTTAGAACATAAGCTTTTTGACTAAAGCATAAAACTCATGAGAACATTCTTTAAAATAAGAAAATAAACTAATGAAATGAGCAAAAATACAGAATGATTTTTCATCTAGTCTTTTTGCTTGAAACTTGTGTAGTCATGAATGTTTCATAAGTAGCAAAGAAACGCTGACTGTTTTCAGTTGAGCTGTTTCACTTCCCAACTGTGTTTTTACATATCGAACTAAAACACTTTAAGCTAGGGCAGTTTTATATGTCATTACACAAATCAGCGTGAACTGTCTTTCAGCGAGACTTAATTGTCATATATATTTAAAAGAAATATTAGTGATTATATATACATATGAGATGTGCCTAGTTTTTGATAAATAATTGACCTTGTGTTTTTTCTTTTGTTTATATGTGCACAAAATAAGTAAAATTTTATCATGTGACTATTTTTCACGCTTTGCAGCGCTGCTCTATGTTATGTGTTGCAAAACTGCTTGTATATTTCTACGCGAAAGGACATAGTATGCATTTCAAAATGTGTCATTGTTAACAATACACAACTGATTGTAATTATCAGTGAATGCTGTATATTACTGCTGCCTCACCCAAGATTTGTATGGTATAACAAACTAAGTAAAAATGTGAAATGTTTTTACATTTATTAACAAATTTTTACTTTTATTTTTTAAGTGATGTGATGTAAGTTATGTAAGTATAATAGGAGTTTGAATAAATTGTAAAGAATTACTTATCCTTTTGTGTTTTTAATGCAGAGTAGAAACATATGAATTATCTGTCCACAGTGTGTTGATGTTTTAAATACATAATGTGTGTGTATTAATTTTTTTAATATATGTTGGGTATAATCTTTAAATCAATTGGGAGAGGGAGAAAGATTGATTCTATTATTGGGTTTAAAACAAAAAGATTTCTTTGAAAGGATTAAATATAGATTTTTAGATTAATTAATTTTGCATACACATAGCAAAATTTGGTAGATATGTTCCGTAGAAAGTCATATGGGGAAAAAAATGCATGCAACATATGGTAACTTTGTGGATATGTTTAATAACTTTAAAAAAATATGCAAGATGAAAAAACTGTTGAGTATTTTTCTGAAAAAATGTGCAAAAGGGTAAGGTTGAATGTTTGATCCTGCCACAGTCAAGTCAAAATTTGTTTGATGTGATCTATAAAATCAAAGCATAAATTCAGTTGTCTTTTAGGACGAGAGCTACATCATATTTGCTTGTGATTTTGTCATGGGCACCCTATTTAAATCTTTTGAACATTGCTGTCCAGTTCTTCATGGGTAGTTGTGTATTTTGAAATTTTTATTACCATTATGGCATTTTGAAATTATGCATTCGTGAACACTTTCTGTCATTTCTTTTTTTCCCCCTCATATTTGTTAATAACTTTTAAATCTAATGGCGGCATCTTGGAATTCTTAAAAATTTTGAATTTCTATCTTATAAAACTTTTAAATCTTAATTATAGTTTTTCATTTTGTTTAATTCAATCTTAGATTGATATATGGAGAAATCTGATCAGTGTAAAGGTTAAATTTAGCAAAGAGAATTTACTCGAGTGCGATGTTCTGTTAAACAAAATTCAGAAGTTGAAATAAAGAAAAGTAAAATTTGAAGAATGATAAAATTTTAAACACATCAGTTTTTACTTGTTTTTCTTCGCTATTAAGATGGAAGTGTGTGTTTTTATCTAAACTTTTTGTACTAAAATTCTTCTACTTAATACATTTAGGGAAGTGTAACCTTGCCGATATATTACACAGAAATAATTTTTTGTTGAATATAAATCATGTTTTATCTTTCTGGATCAGTTTAAAAGTATTTTGTGTTCGACATTAATTTCAAACCCTGTGTGAAGTGCGTGATTTTGATTTGTGTTCTGGTATTTTGTGTGTGTGTAGGGGGGGGATAACAATATAAGAATTTTTATTTTACTTCGAATAGGTATATAGTAAGTCTGTGGTGTTATGATCACAAGCCTCACATGGTCGGCAACGCTAGAATTCGGTTTCATTAAAAAAATCATCTGCTTACTTGTAGGGAATGAAACAGAGATGTGACGATAATTGAGCGGCAGCAGTAGCCTTAGTGGTCAAGGAAACGGACTTGTAGTCGTCGTGTCATAAGTTCGAGCCTAGTACCGCTGAAAACCCGCCTTGTAATGAGCGATGCTCATTAAATCTGTCGAGGGCTGAAACGTCCACCTGTTGATGTGGTGTGGTAGTTCGGAGAGGGGGTGTACCAGCTGAGGTGTCGTCCTCGTCATTTGACAATGGTTCAAAATCATGAGGTCCATCGCCAAAAGCCCTGGAGTAGCTGAACAGTGCGTCGTTAATACTCTTCACGTGACGATAATTGAGTCTCCAAACTTATTTGAGGTGTTACTAGATTCGTAGAGTGAGATATATCTACAATACTCTACATTATTCCTTTTTTTTTAATGAAGTGCCCTACTAATTAAATAGTTAATTATAATTGTGCTTTATATCTGTGCAATAGCTAAGGTTGTTAAATGTTTTGTGATTTCACCAAAATCTAGGTCATGATCACAAACTCTCGCCTGAAATTCTTTAGTCTTAGTGCCTGTAAAATCTACGTGTAGAGAGGCTAATGCACGTTTAAGTCCATCCGAGGCGTAGTGTGGTAGTTAGAAAGCTCTGATGTTGTTCTCATCACTTGACCAAGTTTCAAAATTACCTGGACCGGCGAAAAAAGCTTTCGAAGTGCGACGTAAATTAATCAGATAAAATTCGCCCAAATATATAATGAAACATAATAAAGCCAACAAACGCATATTTTCAATTGAGTCTCGTATATTCTCATGCGGAGCGGTGTAAAAATTAGAAAATATCGGCTCGAGTATTGTGTTTAATCCTCTGTTCTCCGACTCAAAATTGTGAGAATCTTTAGCGAATAGTGTGAAAAAGTAAATAAGCCCTACATTTTTTTTCTTTTAATTTTTTCTTTCAAGCCCACTTAAAGTTGGAGGTAAAGTACATTTTTCTGAGTACATCGAAAGTTTCTGAATAATTAAGCTCATATATGCTGAATAAATTAATATTAAAAGATCGTTAACATCAAATTTTAAAAAATTGGAACTCTTATTACTAATATATATATATATATTGTCTACAAATTTTAACTTTTCGATTGCAACACAGATAATTCATGGAATAAATTTAACGAAAATGGTTATTTTTCTATTGAATAAAAAAAAGAATCTCGACTGAGATATCGAATGCAAACCGCGCTTCGAATTAAAACATTTGTGAGGTTATTTTTTTCAGTAATGAATGTCAACTTTAGAAACCATTTGACGATAATCAAATTTTAAAATCCTTATACTTGGCTGCTGCAAAGATCGGATGAACACTGTTATAAATCAATGCAAGCCATCCATTTAGGTAAATATTTACCTTGCCACATGATGCCGAAAAATGATAGCTGCATTTTAAATAGTACTGACTTCAAAATCCTCCTAATTCGGGTAACGTGTGCAACATTTTAAAATTATTTTGAATTGTGCTAGTTCTCTCTAATTTGAAGCCCAGTGGTTAGTGCATCACGCTTCCACGTCACAGGTCCGAGGTTCAAACCCCGAGCTAGGCAAGGTTGACTCAGCCCTTCAGTGGGTGGATAAATGAGTATCAAGCTTTCTTGGGAACTTAACATTGGGGGTTTCGCGTCAGTCTGACCACCTAACCGGAACATCTGCTCAGGGCCCAAGGTCGCGTATACTGAGTTGGGCATAGTAGGCCTTGGCCCTTCTGGGCTGTCGCGCCACTGAGTTAAGTTCTGATTTAATTATCAACTATACTTCTTTCTATTGTTTTTTCTTTTCTTTCTTTTTTTTTTTTTTTTTTTTGAAAGTATAAAAAATTCCTTATATATTTCTCTCTTACCTGTGTTACCTTTTTTTTTTTAATTCCTCTTCTATTAGTTCACACACTCTCCCTATATATATATATATCTTGTTCAAATTTTTAATCTTTAATAAAATACTTTTTATTCATCCATTCAAAATCAAATACATTTTTTAAAACTTGTAGTGGATGACACTTGATGTTAGTACAGTTTTTTCAAACGTTAATTCATAAATTAAATTAAATTACCGGTTTTCAGCCAAACCGGGTGTGCATTGTTACAACAATGCAGACAAATCATGTTCTTTTTTCAGTTCCTACTATTTTAGTTCACTCTCTCCCTTATATATATATATATATATATTTTTTTTTCTCGGGCTCTGCACTTTTAAGTGAAATTTTTAGGTAAGTTACCTCTATCTTGTAATGGATTTAGAGATATTCCTATCCATTATTTTCAATAGGTTTTTGCTCAGTATTATAACATAAAGGGGAAAGGTTGGCTGGCGACAAAACATGTTCAACCCCACTTTTATATAAATTATTTTATATATAAGCTGTCCTAAGTCAGCAATGCTTATAATACTGCAGTATCCAATTTTTTTAATTTCGATTGCTCATGTGTCCATTGTGTGGTTTTCTTACTGTCTCTGTGTTTTTCGATTGTGATTGATGGATGTTCATCTCTCGTTTGTAGAGAATTAGACTATATATATATGTCTTGTTCAAATTTTCAAGTGGCTGCGGTAGCCGAGTGGTATAGGTATCGGACCGTGGATTGCCTTGTCACGAGTTCGAGCCCAGTACCACTAAAGACCCGCCGTGTAGGGCAGCGATGCACGTTAAATTTGTCGAGAGCTGAAACGTCCTCCCGTTGATGTGGTGTGGTAGTTAGGAGAGGGTTGCCGGCTCAGGTGTCGTCCACGTCACTTGACCATGGTTCAAAATTATGTGGTCCGTCGCCAAAAGCCCTCGTGTAGCTAAACAGTGCGACGTTAATAATCAAATTTTCAATCGTTAACAAAATACTTTCTGTTCATCCATTCAAAGAAGGAATTGACTTAATTTTATATATATATATATATATACTTGTTACGCGACTTATGTGAGTAACAATTAAATGAACTGCATCTTAAAAAATCATCCTGTGCGAAAAATATATTGTGAAAACAATTTCTTCATTAAAGATAAAGTGCCTGATAAGTAAGAAATAAAATTTCATAGAGCTTTACAATCTGTGGAGGAATAATTGTTCATTTTTGAGACTGTACGAGAAGAAACTGATGCAAAATATTTTTGGAACTTTGCTATCGATTTTATATACCATTTCCTTAATTTGAAACAAAATATGAAAAGGTTATGGGGTTCATTAAGGTAATTGGGGCAGTAAACAAGAGCTGCTCTGAAGTAACGGTATAGATTGGCAATTACGACTGCTTATTTTTGAAATACAAGATGTCCTATCTGAAAAACTCACGTTGTGCTTGTTCTAGTGTACGAATACAAACCTTTATGTTTTTGATAATTTATACAAGAAAGAACTTGCTTTATTATTGACAAGGCACATGTTGAAGTTCATTATAGCATGTGAATGAGAAGGTTATTCCCCTTAATCTTTTCAATGTAAAATTGATACCGAAAGAAAGGAGATCAGTTATTAAAGGCATATAAAATGTCAAGTAACTTCTGTGTAGGTTTTTTGCAGAAGAAATCGTGAAGCGTCGTTTAAAAAATAATGATGTAAACAGATACTGAGAAAAGTCTCTTATTGTTTTACGTATCGTAGGTCACGTGGACTTACAAGGTAATGATTTAACTAACTCTTCTTTGCCTGATTTTTTCTTTTTTTTTATGAAATAAATCTGGGTGATATAATTCATGCTTTAGATTAAAGGAAAATGTTTAAAAGAAATGCAGAATAAATATGTAATATAAAATACAAGCGGACCCCGATTTAACGAATTTTTCTCATTTCCCGATTAAAATAAAGGCAAAAACCCCTATTTAACGAATAATAAACCCTGATTTAACGAATTATTTCAACAGCTGAAATTTGTATTGGAAAAAATTGGATTTTTTTTCAAATGACATCATTTTTTTCCGGAACCGAAAATGATTTTTCTTGCTAGTGGAAAATTTCGATGGGAAAGGGTGTAAATGAGTCAAGAGCGCAACTTATCGCGTGAGTTTTGAATAGGACAGGAAATTTTTTTCTTATCTCATCCCACTCCATATCACAAGGGATATTTTAAGATTTCAAAGATTATGTTACATTTGATGACGTACTGCCTATCTGTGGATCCAATAGATAGTGATTCTCTGACACAGAAATTGACAACGAAGCTCTTATCAAAACTATTACATTTTCTAATGATTTATATTGTTTGGAAACTGAAAACGTACCTCATCCAGTAGGGTGTAAAGAACGTAGTATTTTCTCTGTATAAAGTCAAAAAAGAACTCTTTCGAGTTAGAAATCAAAAAGATTGTCAACCATCTATTAGTCAGTACTTTAAAATTTCCAATTAACTGGTGCGTAGTAATTCACTAATAGTATTTTTAGCTGCTGAATAAAAAGTGTGCAACTTCTAACTGTGGACATATTTTGTGTAGTTGCTTATTGTAGAATTTCCGAAAGTTAAGTGCCGAAAATTTGAATTTTGCTTAGACCCCGATATAACGAATAACCCCGATTTAACGAACAAAATGCTCGGTTCTAATAAATTCGTTAAATCAGGGTCCTACTGTAATTAAAAAACAATATGATGAAAATATACATAATCATGCAAATTTACATGTTAAACTCAGAACAAAATAGATAAAAAACAATAACATATCTTTGTATCATTTTCATTCCTGAAGATAATTAAAAAAATGTTTATTATTATTCTAATTTCATCTGCATCGCGGTAGTCGCGCGCGCGCGTCGTCAAAATTTTCGTCATCAAGGTTATCTTCTGATAGCCAACCACCTTCTAACGGGTCCAAGTAATCTACAATGTCCCTCTCTTCTAAAGTTCTCTACAAAAGTAGCATAAAATAAACATATAGTAAAAAACATTTTCGTAATACATTGGAAGTGAAACACGTGTATTCTGATTAAATTTCTGTTATATGGTTTTGGGAAGATTATTTGAGGGTATTCCATATAAATTGCACAGAAACACAAAAATTAAACCTTTTTTTCCACTCATTATAGCTTTTACTAGAAACAAATTTAGATTAGTTATAAAAAAATATTCAAGAAATCGTACGTTTCTTCCAACCTCAACAAATAGCGGAATGACAAGTTCAAACCCATTATAATAATTGTGACTGATTTTTTTTTCCTTTTTTTTTTGATAGCTACGTTCCTTAATTATACAGTAATCGTGAAAAAAAGTTGCCAGCAATTAATTTGCAGTACTTTTGTTTTGAGTACAATTTTTCAATTCCTACCATTAGTTCACTCTCCCTATATATATTTCTTGTTCAAATTTTCAATCATTTATAAAATACTTTCTATTCATCTATTTAAGTTCAAATACATTTTTTAAAACTTTGTGATACCCCAATGCCCGGGGGTATCATCTCCTCATCCACGCGACCTAGATATGTAGGAATAAATGATTGATCACCCAAATTCTGCACAATAAATCTAATTTATTATTGTCTAAATATATATTGATCAACGCAACCCAAGTCTTACTCGAGGAATGTGATCAGGAGTGATACTACGTAATTATCAATTCTAAGTAAATAGCGCCTGGAATCCTACTCACTATCTTTATGAGAAATTAACCTCAGAATCTTTATCTACTGTAGACTCTTTAATAAGCTAAAGTCCGTTCTATAATTACTCTTCTATAATTAATCTCTTACCAATATCAGCACCTCGGCTTTCTGTCTCTTCATGTATTCTATTCTACTATTATTCTTCCATTCTATTACTATCCGATTTCTATTCTACTATCCGACTTCTATTCAACTAACTCGCGAATGCTAAAGCTCCTTTATATATTTATTCACTAATCTGCATATCGCGGTTTCTTCTTGAGAGGGTTGGATTGAAATAATGCCATTCTGGCCCCAAAGATTCCCCAGAGGATTAGTGAGAAGGCGCGATAAAACCCCGTCACAACTTGTAGTGGATGACACTTGTTATTAATACAGTTTTTTCAAATATTAATTCATTAATTAAATTAAAAAATGAATAAATAGTAGCAAACAAAAATAATAGTCCAACACCATATATGAAAAAGAAAATCGCTCATTGTGTCCCCGTAGCAAAGGATAGCGCGTTGGGCTTCTAATCCAATAGTCGTGGGTTAGAATCTTACCCGAGATGGCCTAATTTCAGAGAATATGATTTATGAATGTGAATAAATAGTAACAAACAAAAATAATAGCCCAACACCATATACAGTAGAACGTCTTTTATCCGAACGTTTATTATCCGAAGCGTCAAATATCCGAACGAGTTTTTTCAGAGACCTTGCAGCTAAAAAGCGAAGGTGTACAATGGTACAGTGAAAAATAAGTGATTATTTTCCACAATAAAAGTAAAATTGCGACATTTTGCGCCTATTTTGCTTTTTCTTCAAGCACGTTTCCCGCACATGTGATGATTTTCAATATTCGTATAGTGTCCGGTTTCATATACTACATGGATCGCATTCGGTTTTCGGTTATCCGAATAATCGCGTATCCGTACGGTGTCTGGTCCCAATTGATTCGGATAAACGACGTTCTGCTGTATAGAATGGAAAATCGCTTGCTATTTTGTCACTTAATATTGTGATTCTGTTATATGTATATACATATTTTTATATTAATAGTAATTATTTAAAAAAGTAACTGAAATAAAAATTTACTTTGTTGACCTAAGTAGGAACTGACTTAATTTTTTTTTATATTACTTGTTTTTTTTATTTTTACAGCTACGTTCCTTATTGCGCAATAGTCGTGAAAAAAGTTGCCAGCAACCAATTTACAGTACACTTGTTTCGAGTACAATTTTTTTGTTCTCTAAATGTTGTGATGGAAATTTCTGTCATCATGCAAAGATGGGTTAAATTTTTAAATCTGCTTATACCTAACCTTTCTTGAAACTCAAGACAACGAATTCAAAAATAAAAGAAAGGCAGACACACACACAAAGAAGCTCTGTAGTAAAAAGCTAAGAGAGGTCCTTAATACACACAAAAAGCTGCTTTGTTCCTTTGAGTTTCTAAGAAATAAGACTAGACATACGAAAGAAATAAACTGCGATTGTATATACAACAAAACAGCAATGACGTCATGTAAAATTTTGGGCTTATAGATACCGGATTGTGTTTAAAACATTTATTTCGCCAGTGTTTAAATAGCAAATACTCAGCCATGAACTTGCTATGTTTTTCATTCGTTTTTTCCTGTTGTTTCCCTACTAAAACTCTGTTTGCTGACGATGTGTTTACTTTTTCTATGGTGCTTTCTTTGCAACCGTTTTTTCTGAATCACAATAGGTTTCGATGTTTTTCACATATATTGCGCTTTCACGTTGATTCATACGCATGCCTTGTGTTTTCTATTTGTCCTATTTTCCTAGTAATCATATTTGTTTTTGCCCTCGAGAAAGTATTTGTGCTCATTGTGTTTCCCAATTATCTTGTATTTGTGATTTCCTCTGTTATCTTCTATCGTTGTTTTCTTAAGTTGTATAATTTAGTCTGTTCTAATATTTGTTTTCTCAAGTGATTGAGTGAGTGAATATTAACGTCGCACTGTTCAGCTACACGAGGGCTTTTGGCGACGGACCACGTAATTTTGAACCATGGTCAAATGACGTGGATGACACCCGAGCTAGCACCCCCTCTCCTAACTACCACACCACACCAACGGGAGGACGTTTCAGTTCTCGACAGATTTAGCGTGCGTCGCTGCCCTACACGGCGGGTCTTTAGTGGTACTGGGCTCGAACTCGTGACAAAGCCAGCCACTATCCGATATTTATACCACTCGGATACCGTGGCCACTCTTTCTCAAGTAATACGATTCTTAAGGAGTAGATTATAAATGTAAGTCTATTTTTCAACTGGAAAGGAAAATGATAAGTTAAAATAAGAAAGATAGCTACTACTAATTATTACAATACTCGGTGGTCAAGTGGTCATAGTTTCAAGCTCGTGACGACATTGTCGAGTTGCTGGCTCGAGACGCCTTATGGGAGAGGGGTTGATGCATGCTAAGTCTGTCAAGGCTTAAAGTTCCCCCGTTGGTTTGATGTGGAAGCTAGGAAATTATCTCAGGTGTCGTCCTTGTTACTTGACTGTTGTTGAAAATTACTAGGCTCGTTGCCAATGGCTCTCGTGTTGCTTTACATATTAGATATAATAACAGCAGTAAAAATATTGTACTGTGTAGAAAAGAAATTTCGGAATTCATTTTCAAATAAGTGAAGATACGTAATTATTGTCATTTTTCTAACGCAAAAATAACGGTACATTATGCAAGAGTGGAACATTTTTGTTATAAATCTTTGTCCTATAATTAAAGTATTAAAAGCCACAAAAGTTAAGGAACTTAATATTAAATTTATTTAGCAACCAGAAGAAAAATTCGGATTTTATCAGAGTCATGAAACATGTTCTACAGATTAAAAATGTGTATGACACGATCAGATAATAAAGAAAAAACAAGTAGTATGATTTTTTTTAAAAGTCTTCATTAGAAAAACTTACTGGCGCCCTCTGTTGTAGATAAATCGAACTTCGTTAGAAATAACTTAGAATAGATTTAAAATAAAAAATAAAATTTAATTAATGAATTAATGTTTGAAAAAAACTGTATTAACATCAAGTGTCATCCACTACAAGTTTAAAAATATGTATTTGAACTTAAGTGGAGGAATAAAAAGTATTTTACTAACGATTTAAAATTTGAACAAGATATATATATATAGGGAGAGAGTGAACTAATTGTAGGAATTGAAATAAAAGTATAAAAAATAATGGCAATTTGCTCCGATATCAGAATTATTTGGCACCAAAACTTCTGAAGAAGGAAAGTAAGAATTAGTTTTGAAATAAAGATGGCGTCGTCTATCATTGTCATAATATTCTGAATAATTTCACTTCATTTTCTTATGTTACTGGTTTCATAAAAATTGAAATACTATATCAATTGAAAGAATTTATCGATTGATCAATACCTTTTTATACGAGTTTTATTTCAATCTAATAAGAACTTTTCCATTCAGAGAAATTTTTAATATATAATACACATTTCCCAAAAGTTTATAAAATTTTGTATTTTACTCATATTTTTTTTCTTGTATTTGATGTAATATACTGTGTAGATATATCATGTCTATTACACTGAAAAAACACAATAATTCTACCCCCATAAATTTAATGCCAATTTTTAAACCGTAAAATAAATAGAAATAGTTTGTTCCAAAAGTTTATTGACTATACAATTTATGCAAATTTAGTATTGATAATCATGATGTGTCATTCGGAGTTGTGGTTAAATACCATCTTAGTTCACACCTGCTGTAAAGGAGAGAAAAACAAATTGCTCCACAACAGCTTATTATATTGTATTGGATTTCCGTCGAATATGACGATAAAATAATTCGCCAAGTTGGCGGTAAATAAAGATATGAGCTATAACACTATCCCACTCAAACTGCCACTAAGAAAAGTGCAAAAACAGAAGTATAAACTCGCAGCATAAAGCCAAATTTAAAATGAAGCTATTGAAGTAAAACTTTTTCGGTGATTTATTCGAAAAACTATTTTTAATTCTGCCGCAAAAAAATGAATAAATATAAAGATAAATAAATATAACTGTTGATATATGTAATGATCAATGAAAAATTATACGAAGAATGATTTAGAGCATTCAAACGTGAGGAAGTCATGTATCAAAAACTATGGAAAAAATCACTTAAAAATTATATTAAAAAAAAAAAAAAAATAAAAACTGAATTTTGAAAAAATTTCTTCGAAGTACACACCCTGAGTGTTTATTGAAGTCGCAGTTTCAGGAAACACGAAAATGAGGACGGAAGACCTGAGCTGATATCCCCTCTCTAAACTAGGGATGGCGATCTGAGATCGATTAATCGAAGAATCGATTTCTCGGGCCAAAAAAAAAATCAATTTTTCAAATCGATATGTAGCACTGAATCGATTCAGTAAATCAATATTTCATCTTAAAAATTGAAATTCGATTTTTTTCTGTTTTGGTAAAAACCATAAAATTATTTACCATTAGTCTTTGTCTTTTACACGTGTTACTTTGATATGGTAATAAAAATAATTGTAATTGTCGAATTCCCTGAACTAAAAAATTCGCTGATTTTACTGATAAGAGATCGTTTATTATGGTACCTCTCTTGTTTTTCATAAAATAGATTTATATTTATATTGTAAATGCAGATTTGAAAAAAAAAAATCGATTTTTTAGAAATCTATCTTTTAGACCTCGATTTTTTTGTGAATCGATTCATCCGGTTACGATTCGAATCGATTTAAAAATAGATTTTTTTTCGGAAAGAATCGCCATCCCTACTCTAAACTACCACACTGCCGGAAGGACATTTAAGACTTGATAGATTTAACGTGCTGCAGCCCCTCTTCACGGGGGGTCTTCATTGGAAAAGGCTTGTACCCATGAGTAGACAGGAAATACACCAGCCACGAGTTCGTGACCGTAACCACTAGGCTACCGTGGCCACTCGAGGTGTACAACATCACGACACATAGTACCAGCGTACCGAATTCGGGTGTCTGGGTCTTTCCGTTTTCGGGATACATCGCAGACGCAAACTGTCTTTTGTTAGTATAGATTGAGTGCTTCCTATTTATGCCTGAATAAAAACTCAGCTAATTCGCGTAATTTTATGCACGGTCAAATGACAAGATCGATACATGAGCCAGCATTTGACTTTCCGCATCACGTCTACATTGAGGTCACGATGCAATTAAACCGCTTCAGCCTTCAATATGCCACACAGGTATTTTTGTTTAGATTTAAGATTAAACTGCAAACTCTTGTTAAGTAATACTAATCCGTCACTTAATCAACAAGGCTATGTATGGCTCCTATTTTTAAATTTGTTTTAGAAATAGTTTATTTCACGTGGTTGACGAATTCAGTATAAGACTTGTGTAATTTATGTTTGTTTACATTTTAAAGCCTAATTTTCTCTCAGTAAAAATGTTATTTCACACAGAATTCTCAAAAAATTTCTTATTCATTTCTCATAACTTCGTGTCCAGAAATTTTCTTATGTGATATAACGGCAGTAAAACTTATTTCTCTTTCCGCTTTGAAAATAGATGCAAGCTCAGGTATGAATTCGTATGAAATAAATATTCGCAATGCAACCCGCAAAATTGTTACGACCGTTCATCCTGGCATGAGAATTTCCTCAGGAGCCTTACATTGTATGAATCGTATCATGTCACAATTAAACGAAAAAATTATTAAAGTCTGTCTAAAGAATACTCCGAAAAGGAAACAGACAGAGATGAGAGAAGAAATTGCTCAGAAGGCTGTTGAGGCGGAGTTGCCTCAGCAATTGAAGATCCACGCCACTATCAATGCCCATAGATGTCTGACTAAGTACAGAACGGGCTTGCTTGTTTACAAACCAACGTTATTAAGAACATTTACTCGTAAAAAAAAGAAAAATAAAAAGGTTGCGGAACATTTCAAGAAAGTTGTTCAAGCTCTGGCAGAAAAAATAAGCCCTGAAATCAAGCTAGAGATAGATGCAAAAGAAATGAATGCCGACATACTGCAACAGATGTGTAAAATCCTCGTTGAAAAGACAAACGTAGTTGCACAAAATAAAGATGTGGTTGAAGCCCGTGAAATCATCAAATCGATCGATTACTTCATGCCGGCAACCATAGCCAAATATGCTATATCTGAAGGTGTAAGAAATGCTTTGCAATATATGAGTGGATTAAGTCATTACAAGCCAGAACATTTTAACCCACAAAATCAGAAAAAGCTTGCCAAAAAATACTCGACTTCTTTTCTAAAAGGCACGCCAAAGAAATAGAATGTGACTAATTTGTTCGCTGGCTTAAAAAAGATTTCTTATACGTTGCAAAATAGCAGCTGAAATCAAAATGTCTGACTTATTTTGCTATTTTAAATATTGTTTCTATAACTTTAATTTTTGTTAAAGTGTAATTAATTAACTCCATTTAATAGCATGTGTTTATGATTGTCTATGAGTAGATCTTTTTACAGATAAGCTCTTCTGGGTACTTACGTATTATCGCAACAATGCCAATGTTTAAAATAAATCACCAAGTTGGCGCCCCCGATTACGCATGTGTCGTACGCGTTGAATTGGCACAACCATGTACTTCGTTTCATTAATGTCGCCATTACGGTTGCGATAATATGTAAGAATCCTTTTCTGTTATTTTCAAATGTTTTGTGATGTTTTAACTCAAACTTCAAAATAGTATGAAAAAACTCCCATTGTAATCATTCAAAGAAATGTGTCATATTAACAAATCACTACACATTTTCATTTTTTCTTTATCAGACAGTTCTTTTGCCATCTCATATAAAAAAATATTTCCCGCATGCAGTTATTTAATCGAATTTCTGCTGTCTGATTCATAAAGCATAAATACATTTCTTAAGCAAATTAAGAAATATTCAATAAAAAAAATGCAACTGTTTTTTTTTCTTTACCACAAAGAATTTCTTTTCTTCTAAAAAAAAAATTATTTTCAACTTGGAAAAAAAGAAAGCAAAATACAAAGCGATAGAGAATTGTCTATTGAAATCTACACCCCTCATCCTAAAATAACTTAGAACAACTTTTTATGATTAAAACTGTTGTAAGTTATGTACTTGTATGTATTCGTATATATTGGTTTTTTTCACGGTACTTACACACTATCGCAACAATGCCAACATTCAAGATAACTTGCCTAGTTGGCAACCTCTATTTCGCATGTGTCATACGCTCTGGGTTACCAATCATGTTTTTTGTTTCATATAATGTCGTCAATACGGTTGTGATAATACTTAAGGACCTTTTATATATCTTACTATACTGTTTCGGACCAGCATTAAATTTATTCTAGAAGTTTCTTTATTAAAAATAGAAGGAAGGCTCTCTCGACTTAATAAATTGTTATAGCAGTAAATTTTTGTTATCAGTATTCCACATGGTACATTTCAGAATTCGAACTTTATAAATGACATTTTTTGATAAAATATCGGTACTTACGTTTGCAACAATCGCCAACTTTGTTTATAACTCGCTAAGTTGGCAAACCCTATTTCCTATGTGTCGTACGTGCTGAATTGGCAACCAGGTGCTTCGTTTCATATAATGTCGCCAATAGGTTGCGATAATACGTAAGTGCCAAAATATTTTTTGCCAGAACTTTCCTATCATAATTATCTCCTTTTTAAATAAATACCAGAAATCTCTACTTTTCTGGAAACTGAATTATTTTTAATATGATTTATTTCATCAAAATTTAATTTAATTTTAAGCTATTGTTTTTTACATGTGTTATGGAATACTGTTTATATATAGGTGAAGTATGGCTCTACTTTAAGGGTGACTTATTTTCAATTTAGGTCCAATTCTAACAAAAGGTAAAACCACGTCGACCTCATTACATACATTTTTGGAGGGTTTTTTTTTAAAAAAAGATTTTTATTTATAAAAGGAGCATTATTCTGATGTATCATATTACTCATGTTGTGATCATAGTGATATATTTTATGTTACATAACTTTAGCAGAGTAATAATATTGTTACATATGAAGGAAGGAAGGTTCGTTCTGGGTACCTTCCGTTCCGAACGCAAGTACGTAACCAATCACGCC
>BMAV01009547.1:0-12581 GCA_019973955.1 Trichonephila inaurata madagascariensis | reverse complement strand
AACGATCGTCATCGCGTGATGTTGGTACTAGTTCATATAGATATCACTCCGCCACACATATTAAGCATTTGATCTGTCTTATCAAAAAGCAAAAATACTCTCTCTTGGAAATACCTATACTCGTCAGCAATTAACGTCTAGTTTCGTTGTTTCATGGTTTCAATAAAGAAGTATTGAATACAGAAGCCTAAATTATGAAAGACACCCAAAAGGTAAGTTTCCTTTGGGTCGTAAAAAAGAGCCAAAAACACATAGTTGACATGAGACATATATTGTGGAATTTCACTGGAATTGTAACATACTTGTCTATCGTTAAATCAGTATTTATATTTCTGTGTTTTAGAAGTCTGCCACCTGTGATTGGAGTCATCTTGCGATAGCCGTCTGTATGTCTTCAACCTTCGAAAAATACTGACCAAAGAAGAATTTCTTCAAGTGTAAGAACAGATGGAAGTTAGGGAGAGCACGATGAAAGTGTATGAAGCTGGATGGTCAATGACCACCCAGTGGAATTCCTGTAGCAGTTGTTTTGTTCGCTGCTCTGCATGTGTACAATGGTCCTGGATCAACACAGTATCCATGTTTCTTGTTCTGAACAGCTCTGGTGTTGTCCTAGTCACTTGATTGTGATTCAAAATTGGAAGGTCCGTCGTCAATAGCTCTCGTGCAGCTTTACTGTGCGACGTTGATGTAACTCGCAGTCTCTCTTTGATAAGTTACAAATTAGAGACTGGAGAACGTTTTATCAGCAAAATAATTCAGATAAATATTTTTCTCAATCCAGGAGACCTGTGCAGGAAGTAGTAACTGAATTGTGTCTTTTTCACTTGAAGTCTATTTCTACAAAAGCACAGATTCGACAAAGATAAAGGAATTCATGAAGAAACAACGTATTAATGGTTATCTAATTATCAATCTCGAAGACCTTGCATAATGTTTTTAAGTAGTTGTATACAAGGTCTATTCAAAAAGTATCCGATCTTTGGCCAGAAAAAATACTTTGAGGGATTAGGATCCTAATAAAATTCAAAGTAATTTCCTTGCGCTGTCGCACAAGGGTTAATGGGTAAAGGTTTTTAAACAAATGATACTAAAATACTTTTTGAAAAACCAAATACAATCTGATAGAGCATTTCCTAATTTTTTATTATTTTTAAGAGTATATTTTACTGCATTTTCTTATAAATACAATGATCGAAATTTTAGACGCTAATTAGAAATTTTACTCAGAATTTTTCACATTATTCATGGATTTAAGATGGCGGATAGACAAGAGTCACAAAGGGAGAATTTCGAACATCCAAAATGAACTTCATGAAACAAAATATTAAACGAATTCAAAAAAATGATAACAAATGCTATGTAGGAAGCAAGACTGGACACCAATGTTTAACATCATAAACAAAGTTTATTTATAAATTATCCTTCAAAAATAAATGATTACAGTTCATTAAATAAAGATGTTTAAAAAACACATCGAAAACGAGCACATTTAGAACACACATAACATTTTAAGACCCATTATCTTTTTAAAAATAGTATACATATATCTGTTCTATATAAAATAATCGTTACAAGCTTGTTATTAAAGTATTCTTGACCAGTGGTGTAACGGACAGTATTAGACTCCCCCTGCCAGTGACGTAACGAAGAATATTAGGGCCCCTTGCAATGGCAGGCTTTCCTTTTAATGTTTTATAAATTGGTTAAATACATACTTGGCATCAGTCAGGCTTTGGGCCCCCTAGAATCCTGCCCCCCGGTACGCCACTGTTTCCTGTAAAGTCAAATTTTGGGCCCCAGGCTGGATCTTACAAAGGACTGCAAAACCATAACATAACATAGGTTTTGCCTTCCCCCTTCGCGATGCTGGGGTGTACGTTACGCCACTGTTCTTGACAAATGAGATATTATCAAGTGACAATGAAATTGGTTATACATATTTCACAAACATATTCCCGCAAGCACCAAACGGAATGAAATAAGCCATAACTTTTCATGACATTATATAAGTTACATTTGAAATATAAATATAAAGGAGCTGCCCTGAAGTTATATCTACATAGAAATTAAATTTCTGAAAAACTGTGTTTTGGTCAACAACAAGCACCAAACGTTGTGTATTGCTCCTTTCTAAAGTATTATAGTATAACATACTTGTAATTGACAAGGTTTTGTTTCGTATCACAACCTAAGGAAGTCACTTGTGTTTTTTAATGTATACTTATGAGTTTTAAATTATTTTTTAAAAAAGATATATATTTCTTTTAATACTCAAATACTGAGTTCATTTGCATTTTATTTGATACATAATTAACAGTCTAAATTGAGGTTTTAGATGCAATGAAAAAAGTGCATTTGGTTCCTGGAGAGGACAATTAAAGTTTTGGGATATGTTGAAATGATTCTGATTCAGAGCCTCCTCAATTAACCTAAGTTGGTTTCCTCCCTCTTTTTTCAATAGGGGGAACTATAGGCAAGAGCCATTGAGGAACTCAGCTCCTTTGGCTTATTTGATATATTTGTTTATCTAAAAGAGTAAGAATACTTCATAGAGAATTATAGTGAAAAAAGAACTTTGTATTCGAAAAAGTTTAATATACAGGATGTGTCCCAGGATTATTGGGATAAACTTTATGGCAAGGTAGGGAACTTCACAAGGATTCAGATTCACATAGCAACTCATGGTCGGACATGTCTTCCTTCCGCACTAGGAGTTGTTCCAAAGAGCATTGGAGAAAACAGACTTACATTACCGCAGTCATTTGAGCTGTCCTCATCCGCATAGCAGTACGGAACCTTTTACGAACACCAAGCTGGCGGATATGCACCTGATTTATGGATTTGCAAAAGGAAATGCACGAAGATTGTATTGCGAAAAGTACCCACAGAGAAATGCACTGGGTCGCCAGATGTCACAATTTGTTTGAATATGTACCATAACGAGGTAATAGACATAGTGAGGGTGGAATACGAGTGATTCGAACTCTCATCATGATTCAGTTTTGAACATTAAATATTTCAGATGATTTCAGTCTTGTGTCTCTTCGTTTCTTATACCTGTCACTCTACTTTCCCATGATGTTTCTGACCACGGGCTATTATGCAAATCTGAATCCTTGTGATTTCCCCTTAAAATTTGTCTCAATAATCCTCTGGCACATCCTATATAATTAAAATTTAAAATGGATTAAACACACATTATTGTTAGTAGAAAAATATTTGTGAAAAAAAACCAGAGAGCAACAGCTTTCGGGATTAGAAATAGAAACTAAGGAAAATAAACAATACATATTCTTAAAATGAATAAGATATTCTAATTATTATAAAATTTTAACATTTCTAATGCATTCAAGCTTCTAAAAAAATAACTTTTTTTTTTGCACCCAAAACCTTTTTTATTTTATCTTCACAATACAATTCTTTGGTTAAATCACAGTTCATGAAAATAACTGATGATTAATTTTGATATTTCATTCGTCTCTGTTATCCCATCCCATTTTATCTAAGATATTCTGATGTAGGATTGTCCAGCAGAAAGGCTGTTTCTATATATATTTTTCATAATTTAATTTTATAAATTTTTTCAATTCTAATTATTTGAATGTAGATAGAAGAGCTTACTTGATGTGCTTAGATCCGACGCTGTATTTGTTCCCACTTAATTTCTTTTATAGCATTTAACATTTGGTTATAAGCATCGACAAAAAATCAATATAACCATCAAGACCAAGCAATTGTCACATCTAAAAGAAAGAACAAATGATAAACTGTGGGAGAGTGACATCTCTGATCTCCCAGTGGTGTAGCTGCCTTTTATCCAGCTACGATGCATGATTGTTTATATGCACACCTTCATAGACTCCAAAGAGTCGATAGTCCTGTCTGACCCCTTTGTTGCAGTAATGTGGTGATGAATGTTGAGTATCTCCCCGTCTTCTCAGCGCTCTCTCAGAACAATGTTTTCTCAAGATACTGGGATGCTAGAGACCTTCTAAACAGATTGCAGACTTGATCTTGTTTATTTTTATTGTATATGTATATATATATATATACAGATATATATTATTTCAATCTTTTATATAATATCTTTTTCATTTTTCTTTTCATGTAATTCTTTGTACAAACCTTTTAGTGTACTTTTTTGTAACGTGTGCTTTATACGAGGTAAGATTCAAAAGTTCCCGGACTGAGCCTGTAACTTAAACAAGTAATATATATAAAAAATTTTTTTTATATAAGTCAATTCCTACTTAGATCAACAAGGAAAATTTTTTATTTTAGCTACTTTTTATTATAAATAGTTACAATTAATATAAATATGTATATACATAAGACAGAATCACAACATTAAGTGGTCATTAATTTTTATTCATTATCATTAAAGTATCGTATTGTCATCCAAAACAATCGTGTATATAAATTTCAGTCCAAATGAATACTTTAACACGTGAGAAAAAAACCTTTTCAAGTTTTGACACAAGTCGCCAAAAGGGTCGCTAAGTCGTCAAAAATGATGCCAACGTGGTTGTGTATTTGTAATTCTTTAAATAATTAGTTTTAATCAATTAATTTTAATTATTATTATATTATTGTATTGTCATCCAAAATAATCATGTATATAAAATTTCAGCTCAATTGAGCGCTTTAAAATGTATTTTATTAGCGATTGAAAATTCCACCAAGATAAATAAATAAATATATAGAGATTGTGAGCTAATAGTAAGACTTGAAAAATATTACCAATTAAATTACTGAAACGTATCCTCCTTCGAAATAAGACCCTTGAGAAACAATACACTTTTGCCCATCACTTGTAAAAGTCATCGAAATACTTCTGGAATCCATTTTTAGCCATATCCTTTAATTGAGCCTGTGATGCACTTTTAATTTCATCTGTAGATTGGAATAGAGGACCCTGAAAGTGGCGTGCCAGTTCAGGACATAGTCTGAAGACACATGGGGTGAGATCATGAGAGTAAGGAGGATGTGGCTTTTCGTATTCACCCCGTTGTTGTTTGAAGCCTGTTCTTACGAATCGCCGCAGAAACCTTTTCAGTGTTTTCAGCGTTGCGGTAAGTCTGCGGTCCTCCAGAGAGTTCATCGTCTTCGACACTTTCCCTGCCTTCCCTGAAACGTTGATGCCCTTCAAAAGCTTGCATTTGTGATCCTGTATCACTGCTGTACATATGCTTCAACATTTTGTGAATCTCCGTAGCACTCACGAACACAAAATTTGATATTCATTCTCTACTCTGCAAACGTCATTTCTTTCAATCGTCAGTTGCTAAATACATCTACCTACAAAATATAACGCCATGGCAAGCCACCGACCACTTGATTTAGAACAAATAGCTCTTAGAAAAGGGGGAAGAACGCGAAATAACACATAAACCTTATCGTAGTCACTTTAATGCAAATATTTTTCACGTTATAGGCTCAGTCCGGGAACTTTTGAATCTTACCACGTATATTGCATTATTACTGTATTTTCATTTCATCATTCATGGAAATAGGAACAAAAACATTTCTTCAGAACTATGGAAAATTTAGTTTGGTATCAGTATTTCTGCATACGGATTATCATATGTTTGCATGAGCTAAGTATTTTAATAAGGAAACAGCTCATTTAAACTTCTTCCTCTTGGCTTATCACTTTTACTGTGCCATTTTTACCATTCGTTGAATTAGATGATTTTAACGCAGATTTTTATTGTTTTTATATTTAATTAAAAATAGGCTCGATTAATTCAAAAAAAAAATCTTATAAACAAAGAACACTTATTTTAAAAACGTAGGAAAATTTATCCCTTTTAAAAAATTATAATTTAATTATATTACTCATATTTTTGTTGATTAATTAACATTTATAGACATTTTACTTATGTTCAGGTAATATTGATTACAAGTATCACTTAGTTAATTGCATGTAATTCAAAAATCATCCAGAACGAGGCGTTGATCCCAAATATAGTAACTAATTTTTAATACAAAGTTAGTAGGTACAATCACACAAAACCAGACAATAAAAACAATGAAGTTTCGGTAAGGATTTTACATTTTTTTCTCCTCCACAGTGACTCATTGGTATTTGGGTTAACAACTTTAACGACAGCAATTCGATGAGTCTAAAGAGTTTTGTTGTTCTGGTAAATATCTGAGAAGTCACTCGATACGTACACTTTACCGAGGTCACAAGTTCTCGAGACGCTTGTTTTTATTTTTTAAAGCTGCCCTCGCCTATTGTTAAAAGAATAGGACCCGACCTTGAAGGATATTTTCCAATAGAAAAATCCACCTTCTTCTCTATTTACGATCTTACACCCATAAATAAATAAATAAATAAAAATAATAAATAAAAGAGGATGACTAAAGTAATAATGGTAGAATTTTCGTTCACAGTACGTTACGCAACAGAGCACACATATTCACATTATGTTCAACAACAATAAGTACATAGTTTTAATTTTTGTTTCAGGCACATGTTTGAAATCTGTTTGAAAATAGCGTTGAAAAATATGAATCCGACGTATAACCTGTCCGGAACGAGAACTTCTTGCATTAATTTCACTTTTTGATTTCATTAGCGTATATAGAGAGCATATTTTAACATAATATTACTAGTATATTTAACATAATTAATTTAAAATAATTGTTCGAATTGATAAATATTTACATGTATATAACACATTCTATATTTCATATCATTTGTATTTTAGCAGTAAAATGAATTTTTAACTTATGTTACAGTGAAAAATCACTCATTTATTATACATTTCTACATTTTTAAGACGTATTATTGCATAACAGTTATTACCCATATATATGTACTTATATTAATATTTAAACTTTTATCTCTATTTGGAAAAGGTTCCGATTTCTCGAACTATGAAAAACAATTTTGAACCACGTCGATCAATCGTACATCGCAGTTAATACAACGATTAAACTCTTCGTTTTTTGAGCAGTAGGATCAAAGGAAATTTAAAATGTATAGACGGATTTTTCACATTTGTAGCCTTAGAATTAATTTTTTTAAAAAAAGAATTACAATCATCATTTTGTTTCTGAAACTTGAGACGTATTGGATTTATCTAACTGCTATGGAAAGTGACTGAATGTGAATGTATTTATCACTTCAACATTCGATATCTGTCTCCATATATCATATTCTACTTTAAATAAAATGTAATGTATAATATGGGTTATGTGTCGTACGAATGACGTAGCTAATCTTGAGTGGATCCAGTATCAAAAATTTGTGGGCCCGTTTTTGGAACTGGGAGCTCTGTTAATGGGACTATTGATAACATTGTACGATATTTTACTTACACATGCTGGAGCCCCAGTAGCGCGGGAGCCCCGAATCATTGATACGGCGGTAGCTACGCCCCTGTGTCTTAATGTAAATGAAGACAGATGCAATGCACGTGTGGGACTAGACAGTTTCTGCAAATAAATAATCAAGATACTAATTTATTTATTTTTTCAGGGACATTGATTCGTATCTAAAAGAATTTTAAATTATGTGTATGTTTATTAGATTTAACATTATATACCGCGCTTTTTATGTGCAAAAGATGCGTCCTCGCGAGTTATTTAAGCTACATTAAGTTTCATCTGAAGTTATTTCTGCATTCTCTTTTTCAAAAAAATATTTAAAGAGGAATTTATGATGACATTTTAAAAATCAAGGGATTTTACTTTTTTTTTTTTTGTATTCAGAAAAGACTGATTGATATCAATTTTGATTTAAAGCTCAATTTAGATTATTTAAATCAGATGTTCGATGATTACTAGATTTTAATCTACCAGTGACAATTTGAATTTTGGTCTTATGTATTAATTTGGACCCGATTTAATCACACCAATATTTAGCATGGTAGACTCTGGAGTCTGTTATTATTTTATTAAGACTGTTCGTATTTGAAGTTAATATCTCCTATTATTAGGGCCGTTTTTGACTTCCCCGGCGCCCTTCCTCCTTCTTCAGTTCTTACCTTGACAGATCTGATTCGAAAGGGATTTTTTTAAAAAAAATTCTCTTTTTTTCGCTTTTCAATTTTCTGCGCCACAAAATCTTTTGTGTCCTAGGCACACTTTTCCTAAGTGGAAAAGCGGCCTTGTTATTTTCGTTTGGTTATAGAACGGACTTAAAGCAAACTGTTTTAAAGCTATTTTAATTCCATCTCCCCCACCCCTCCCTTTCTCTGAAGTGATTTCTTCGACAAATAATAATCATTATGCTAATTTTTTTCTCTCTCTAACGCAATTTATCAAAAATCGTCTTTAAACGTATGAGATGCTTAAGTCTCAGTTTCCTATATTGTTTTGGTCATTTGCAAAAGTAAAATAGTCTTTTCTAGATTCATTATAAAATAAAATATTCATTTCTATATAATGAAAAACTATTACTAACGCATATAAGCGTTTAAGTCATTTTTTCAATGATTAACTTGATCAAATACTACTCTGCTAAGTAATTTATGCTGAATCGTGAGGATTTATCAATTTTCATTCATGGTGGAAGCAATTTTAAAAATAAATAACAATGTCTATAACAACAACAATAATTAAATGGCTTTTCCAGTTGCCTTTGCTTTAGAAACGAATCATAGATTTCTGATAACAGGAGAAATATGCATTGAAGGTTAAAACTTATTTTACGAATTTTGAACTCAAGGTAGTTTTTTTTTTTTCCCTTCAAAATTTTTTATAATATAGAACAGATTTCAAAAATTACAATGTCACGTACTTCATGTACTTATGGAATAATTGCTTTACTTTGGCACAATAATGATCATTGAAGAATCGATATCCGACTTGAAGCATCCCTGTTGGCGTTAAATTCATGCTTTGTAGTTGCTTCAAAAGTTCGTTGAACTTAACTATTATTGCCTCACTAGGAAAATGTTTCTTAGTTTTTGGATATGGCACTTTCAGGAACAGCACCTAGTTCTCAATATACGTAAGAATTCTTCTTTTTCAAACGTAATATTCTTTTAACTCGTTTACATTTTTCTTGTATCCATATAACTCTAGTAACTTTTCGGCTATGATCCAATCCGTTTCTGAGTCGATTTCAATGCAGAGCTCTTCAGGCATTTCAACATAACCGCATCTGTTTAAGAATAAACATAGTAATTAGAAGTAAAAAAAAACAATCATACAGTGAATATGAGTATAAAGAGACACTAACTCTTCCCAGCCAGATTCCTCGATGGGTGTACATAAAAAATGTCCAAAGAACTGTACCTGTACGATCCATAGTTTTCGAGAAAAATACGAAAAATAAATTATGACGTCACAGCTGGTACAAGGACCGTATTGGACATATCAACAACAGTATTTGCATATATTTAAAAAGGAAGGTGCTCAAAGTGTCCGTTATGCATATATAGAAGCCGACTTGAGCGCGCCGTGAAATGGATAAGTACACACATCGCAGCTGCGAAGTGTCCACCAAAGTACAAACAACATGCAGACGAGCAACTAAGACCATTTGTGTAGTCATAGTGTGACGTTTGAGATAAATGCAGGTAACGTGATATTTATTAATTTGAATATTTTGTTTATTTACGTCACAGACATTAATTACAGTATATACATGGAAGTTATTAAAAATATTGTGGAGATTATTAGAGTTCAATTTCTGTAGTTTGTGAGGGAGGAGGTCAAGTCCAGCCTCTGCGAAAGTTTCCAACCGTCTCCTCTTTATGCCCTCTCTAGAGTCTTCGGAATGATAGTGGTCGGCGTCTTTATACTCGAGTTAAATCCGGTTCGCGGGCAGAGGGTCAAAGGTTGCCGAGGGATGCCCAAGACAAGACCGCGCAATATTATAAGGGTGAAATTGTTCACTGAACATGGTGATCATATCCAGAAAAATAAGCCGATTTACAGATGTGTGACGGGAATTATTACAATAGGGGAAAATCCAACAGTGTGAGATCTGGTGATCGTGATGGCCATAAAACCAAACTCGCATGTCCAATACACCTTCCTGAGTATGCCATATCCAGCCAATCACATATAGGAGCACAGAAATGAGCTGGAGTCGCATCACGCGAACATTCATGCATTATTATTCATTCATCCTACCTTACTGTATTTTTCTCGTAAACTATGGATCAGGTATAGTTCTTAGGACGTTTTTTATGTATTCTCAACGAGAAATTTAGCGGTGCAGAATTTGAGAGCTGTTTTAAGGACACCCTGTATAATACTGTTATAAAATTCGTTCATATATTGGATATTAATTTAAAAAATGGAAGAAAGTAGTTTGTTTCTGGGCTTGCATAGAAAGGTTTTGTATGTAATATGTTCAGTTTTAGATGTTGTAATGGAATAGAAAAATTCACAAAACTTTATCAATACTAAATACTCCATAATTTTAGTGGATAAGTCTAGCATATTCCGCCTGAACACTGTTTAACAAAATTATTGGCTCAATTTTTTAAGTGACCGCGTGATCATGGAAGTGAACTCGTGAGTGACGTTAATTTTGTCGAGTTGTGAGTTCAAGTCCTGATGTCCCGACACTGTACTTATTTTACTTTTTGAATCTTATCTATTTTAAGTAACACTGAGTTCTATTATTTTCTTATAATGAAATATAAATATTATGCAACAAAATAAACTTTTTTATAAAAGAAAATTTCAAAAATCATAGATATATTTTAAATATGTTAAATACTTCCTAAGCAAGAGTTAAGGCCAATAAAAATTTAAAAATCTATAAGTCGTAATTTTTTTTTAAATTGAGTTACAAAAATTTTAATATTTTAATTCAAATTTTTGTTTATAGAGTTTAATTGATAGAATTGCAAGATATGTAAGTTTTTCTTGTGACTTTGCCAAGGTATCAAGTGTAATTTTTTATTAATTTTAATTTGTAAGTAAAACATTTGTAAGAAGCTACTAAAATGGATAACTTTAAATTTAGGAACAATTACCAATGTATTTTGGAGATGTATTTTAAGCTTCAACGTTTAGTTTTTATTTTTATTTATTTTTAAGTGATATGATAATGTTTGTCTAGTTATTATTTAATTCCTGTATTCTCCTAGGTGTTCCATATCTTTACTGTATTATTTTTTAATAAATTTATAGATTTATTTCAAGTTTATTGACACATTCCTTATCGCATGAGCTTGAATTGCTTTTGAAGGGCTCAGTAATGACAAAGAAAATAGAAACAATTACACCAATAGAGTAATATTGAATGTATTTGTGTACTTAAACACACACATATTCTTTATTATCAGTACATGATAACTTATAAGCAGCTACTTGTAATTATGTAATATCAGTTGATGTTTCTACGTGTAGATACAGTTGTAATTTGTCTTATCGAAACTGATAACATTATTGTAGGCTAAACCTTAAATCAGTTGAAACAATTAC
Organism: Trichonephila inaurata madagascariensis; assembly: GCA_019973955.1. Lineage (NCBI taxonomy): Eukaryota > Metazoa > Arthropoda > Arachnida > Araneae > Nephilidae > Trichonephila > Trichonephila inaurata. Next base: position 1,178 of record BMAV01009547.1, on the reverse strand, counting down.
ATGATTTTATCGATTTGTTGATCACTGACATTCTATTGGTTCCGAAAACTGCCAGTATTAAGAGAAAGTGAATGTGAAAATGAAGAAATACTGCGTGTATTTTTATCTCGATGTCAATCTCTCTTTGTATACTCTTAGCTTCAATTTAAATCTAGGAAAATTTAAAAAAAGAACTGTAATCCATGTACAGGGTGTCCCGAAACTCAATTTCAAGTGGACTGTGGTCCAGTGGTAGAGCACCCGATACTAATCGATTCAGCCTGGGTTTGAATCACCAACTTTTTATCCTACTACTCATCATCATATTCGGCAAGACAGCTCTTCGTGGTCCAGTGCCTTCCTTCGAAGTTTCCTCCACAGTGACCTCTCATTCACCTTCGTTCTCCAAGTTTTCTCATTTATAATCTGTAAGTCTGATTCCACTGAGTCTGTCCATCTCAGCCTTGGTCTTCCTCGCTTCCAAATCTCTGTGACTTTGAACTGTAGTATCTTTTCAACAACATTATTACCTGGCATTCGAATTATATGGGCCATCCAATTCATTTTATTTACTTTTATGTTCTTAATGATGTCAGGTTGTTTATAACTTTTATATAATTCAAAATTGTATCTTCTTCTCCAGCCATTGTTTTCGTTTACATTTCCAAGTTTATCCTTCAACAAAGATTTTCCATTCTTTTCTTATTATACTCTCCTATTATATTTTAATTGGTCGGATTAAGCCCCACCCACCTACTGCTTAGTAAACTTAACATTTTTCCGGTGTTTTTCACCGATTTTAACTTAATTTTTTCTTATTCTAAAGTACTAAATTTTTACTTTTTCTATGTGATTATTAAAACTTAATTTTCTTATTTACAGACCAAAGCATTTAAATGTTGATTCACTCGAACTTGCAAGGACCTAAGGTAAAGGCCCGACAGGGCTAGATACTCTATAAATTCTCCTACGAGAATTTAAAGCCGACACCGGGTAAAAGTGGGGGGAGAATAAAAAACAAATTCCATATAACTCTGTTTAATTGATGAATAGCATATTTTTGAAAATGTGGAAAACTGACCCCCTCCATCACACCATTAATTACTGTGACCAAAAATTTTATAGTTTTATAGTAATTTTTTTACTTACGTAACCTATACATAGTCCTACTATTAATCATAGTCACAAATCAAGACAAA
>BMAV01009546.1:0-12013 GCA_019973955.1 Trichonephila inaurata madagascariensis | reverse complement strand
AAAAAGAAAAAAATTCTAAAAAAAAGAATTTCAGGATCGTCAGTTTAATAACAAAAGTTTTAAATTTTTTAAAGTATATAATTCATATTTTTAAAGCATAATGTTTATCTTTAAAATACTATTTTTCTATTTGTGCATATTTAATCGCCCGTATTAAATTCTTTGCAAGTATATCTTTTAAAATATTAAGGAAATCGATGAATATTCAAGTTATGAATATTTGTGTAACGAATTTATTTTATGTGTTTTAACGAAATGCTCTGTTTGTGTTGACCTTGACCAGCGCTTCTTAGCTCATCAAGAAAATCTGGATTGCAAAAAGTTTTTCCCCACAGCTGTTGTGTAATAAATTAATCATTTTCCGTATTTTGAGAAGAAATTTCACTGAATCATTTTTGCTTTTCATTTAAGCATCGTTCATTTTTATAATTTATTGATGAAACAACCTAGATGATCCAATTTTAATTTTGTACTTTATCATTCGAAATATCAATATTTTGAGTTCATTTTTGACAGATAATTATTATGCTTTCTATTGAAACGTGTGCTTATTATTAGAATTTGATGATGAGATAGATCCCCAATGATTTTATTTTATTGGTGTAATAAAAAAAATATATGAGCTTTTTCTTTAAGTGACTTACTTCTAATTGTTTCGTTTTCAAATTAAGAACTTGGAATGATTAAATTCTTTTTTTATTTTATAATAAATTTAATCTCAGTTTTTTAAAACAAGATTTACTTCGTTTAATTTATTTTTACTTTCAAATTCTTTTTGCATTTATTATAACAAAAGGAGACAACTGATATATTAAATGTTTTTATAGAAGTTTTTTTTTTTTGGTTGAAATTAATAATTGAAGTATTTCAATTTAAGTATTACGCGTTTCAGCTCACACTGTTGTTTTTAAACATTATTGGTCTAAAATATTTTTAAGTGTATAAGTTTTGAATATTTCATTGCATATTTAATGTATTTTGGTGCATTATAATTTTATCAAGAATTTTGTTAATTGAAAGCATGATTTGTTATACTATAGTGATACCATTGTTATTGTTGGAACGCGTGACAGTTTAGTTATAATTCTTTTAGTTACTAAATAAAATTAAATTTAAATTTTAAAATGGCCTATCTCGGCAAAAGGGCGACCGGGAAAATTTATTCGTCTTAGCCACAGAACTAAATTTAAAATTCGATAAATCTATGACCATCGCTACTCTCAAAGACCTAATTACTAGTAGTAAAGAATATGACGAAGATCTAACCAAAAACCTACACACAACGATAGTAGAGGATCGTAAAGCCAAGGAAGAACAATTACGCTAGAAGAAATGGGGAAGAATACAAGAACAATGATTTCTAAGGAAGGGCCAAAAAGAACATCCCATAAATCTGAACGAAAGACGTACAACAAAAGAAAAAAAATGCTCCAATGTACAAAGAAGGCGATCTAGTAGCTACCCAAAAGGACTCAATTTGAACTGACTAAAACAAAGACCAAATTTCTTGGCCCATAAAAAACAAAGTGAATTCTAGAGATAATATGAAGTGGATTTAATAATATATTTTTATACAAATTAAAATTTTTTGAATAGTTTTTATTATATTTAAATTTTTTCCCCATTTGTGACCTCACGCATTCTTCCCAACATAACTCTGTTTTTTTGACGGCTCGATTAAAGGCAAATTTTTTCCCAACCCAAATCCAAAATGAAACGAAGCATAGATGCAAATAAGATAACCTTTAAAAAAGGGTAGAAGTTTTAGTGAGCAGGATGGCAATTTGGAGAAAGTTCAGTGTGGGGAAGATAAAAGGTTGATCGACGGCTTCCCAGAATCACGACAACCTCGCCTTTTAAAAAACCAAGGTACATACCATTGTAAAACCCATTAGAGAAATATTTGAATAGTTTGGGCCCTGAGATTCAACCGGTAGGAAGTTTATATTAGTCCAGTAGTCCGCAAAAAGACGGCAGTCCGCGAGTCTGCTTGACTTCCGAAAATTAAATAAATTGTTAGTTAAGGATCATATCATCTCCCCCTCATTGGGATTTTTTAGATAAACTTCAGGCTACTAGATTTTTAACCCGCGATCACTGCGGGGGGTGTTCTGTACCCCCCAGCAACAAAAAAAACCCCCCTAAAATTTAAAAGAATGCGCAGACCCCGTTTTTTCTGTAGCTGCCCTTTTTAGGTCATTGAAACTTCGGTCTGATGTAATCAATCCTTAGGGACGATTGAATGTAACGCCCTTCAAAAGTTTATTTGGGGTGCTGAGCACCCCATGATTGAGTTATATTTTGTACTGAAGCATCTAGGAAGAATACGTTTTACCTTTTCGTTTAAATTTTTTATCAAATATATATTAATAGGGTGAATTTTTTTATTTAAAATTTCAATAAATGTGGTAAAAAAAAAATTATAATTCTAAAAAAATAATTGTAAAACTTTTTTTTTTAAAAATTTTCAAAACATTTTCAGAAATTATGAAAAAAACTCCATGGGAAAAAGGGAGAAATAGCGACTTTGTAGTCTATTAGATCCCGTATCAGCAATTGTCAAGATGAACTAAATGAATTGATGACTGCGTAATTTCTAACCAAATTTGGGAGGGATGAAACTTGAAATTGTAAATTTTATAATACAGGTGGTGGTGATAAATGAAAATGTGCAGTATTTTGATGTATCGAATATGTAACCTTGACCATTGCGAATATTTTATCATCTACTTAATACTGCAGGAAATTAAGCTTCCTTTGCCTATCATTCGGTTCTTCCGAAAATAAATGATACATTCAATATTATTAGGGAGATTAGAATGGATCTTGTTTAGCCACAGGGGGATATAAATCGATCTCCCAAACCAACAAAACACCGGTTTACTGACACAGAATATATTAAAAAGGGAATTAATCTATCAAGAAAGGGGCTTTACACTGTTTGTATATGGGTAAAAGATGTAAAAATTATTTTTTTGTCTTCAATGTAAGAAAACTATGTGCTTGAAGCATATGAATAAGTCTGCTCTGAATGTTTGAAAATGTTTAAAAATATTATTTTCATTTTTTTACTATCCTTATCATTAATTGTTAATATTTTTACTGGTATATACGTTTTATTTGTTTTTTTAGAAAAAATATAAAATTGTACTTAAAAATGAAAATTTTGGAGGTTTAGTTTAAATTAAGCTAGTCTCATTTGAATGCAAAAAATTTTAAAAATTTTGTTTATATAATAAAAAAAACATCTTATATTTCATAAATATATATTATAATTGGCAAAAAATTTTATATTTTAATCCCGTGTTAAGGTTTGGGGTGTTCTCTACACCGCGAGTAACGACGGTAGAAAACAGGGCAGTGACCGCGGGTTAAGTACCATTGATTTACTTGGCTTTTCCAGGGCCTGTTAACAAAAAGTCCCCATATACCTTTTTGAACACAAATGGTCAATTTCAGTTCCTTAAAATGCCTTTCGGACTCTCTACATGCCCTTCAACGTTTCAACTTTTTATCAATACATTTTTTTGTGACTTAATTGTTCAGGTTGTCCTCCCTTACATGGATGATACGTTATCCTTGCTAAAAATGAATCTGAAGCTATTGATAGACTAAAAAGTTCTTAACGTGTCCATGATTAGGACTAGAAATAAATTTTGGAAAATGTTAATTTCTGCATGGGAAAATTGAATTTTGGGGCCTATTTTTAAAAAACAAAAACTTTCCCCCTTCCCCCTTCAAAAAACAAATCAGTTGTCCATTACTACGAACCAAAACAATAAAGGAGTTCAACGCTTTTAGGCCTCAGGGATATTTTCGTAAATTTATCCCTGCTTATTCTGTAGATGTAAGCCATTTAGTGATTTTTTACGTAAAGATACCCCCTTTCAATTTTGATGCAAAACAAAAAGCTACCTTTGACGATTTAAAAAACGTTTCTCTGTCAGAAACCGTCTTAGGTATATATCGGAAAAATTGTGAAACTGAAATACATACTGATGCGTCAATCGACGGACTTGTTGCTGTTTTATTACAAAGATCCTCTGATGATAATACCTTTAATCCTATTTATTACATGTTAAAAAAAAACGCCCGAAACCGAGAGAAAATATCCCGTGAACTGGGATTTTTTAGCAATCATAGAAGCTCTCAAAAAATTTAAAAAGTGAAATTTTTTGGGAATGCCTTTTAAAAATAATTACTGAAATGATTTAAAAAAAACTATGATAAGAAAGATCTAAACACACGAATCGCGCGTTCCGAATTTAAAAGATTATGATTAAAACCATTTTAATCCTTTGGCTTACAAATCCCATGTTGACGCTTTAAGTAGAATACAAGTCTTAACAAATCAGGTACTGATTCTATTGTGCATAGGAAAAAAGAATCCCAAGAACTCGACCACATATTCTTTCCAAAAAGCTCTTCTTAAAAATGGTCCATAAAACTATTGTATTAAAATAATATATCAATAAATTTATTGCGGTGCCGGTCCTTGTTATTCCCGACGAGATGCAGCATCACTTTATCAAAAATGCTCACGACAAAGGACTTTTTTCATTTAAAAAAGAACTCTAGAACATATAAAAAATAATTATTTTATACCACAACTTCAATAAAAAATTGAAAATATATTTCTAATTGTGTAACATGTATATTAAAAAAATAAAAATCGGGTAAACAAGAAGGATTTCTGCATCCTTTTGTCAATGAAATATAACACTAAATACATCCATATTATCATCTTGGTCCTTTAGCAACATCGCAAAAAAAACCAAATTCATTTTAGCTGTCATTGACTTTTTTCACCAAATTTTTTTGGTTATATATATATCCCCCACTAAAATACATCTATTTTTGAGGTAAAAAAATTAGACACCCAAAACAACATTTAGAAACCTCGTTTTTTTATCACGATCGGGGAACTACATTCACTTCCGAGAATTCCACGCTTATTGTTCCGAAAAAAAATATTTCACTTCATCGATTACTACAGGTTTGCCACGCAAATGGTCGTGAACGCATTAAACGAACAATTATTTCTGTCTTATCTAAGATGTCAGAAGACGATCCAGAAATGGTTCAAACATGCTTTTTCACTACAAAAATTTTTAAACTCAACATTCCAAAGAAGCATTAACACCATTTTGAATTACTTTGGAACACAAATCAATAACAAGACTGATTTGCGCATTCAACAATTAATCGACGAACAGCTACAACTCAAATTTAAAATGTAAAAAACAGAGAACCCCGTAAAGGGCAAAAAGCGCAAATAAATAAAGTGAAAAATGAAAAAAAAAAAGTCTTATAATCTTCGACGAAAATCTCCTTGTTTATAAAGTTTTAAAGGACAGTTGTTTTAAAAAGGCAACACGGACCGGGACAAAACTCAAAAAAATTTTTCGGTCATATAAAAATTTCAAAACCTAACGATACCAAACTCAAAAAATGTAGAACTTTTTTATGGCCCAAAAAACCTATTTGCCGAATACTGAAACCATGGAAAACAAATAGGGGTTACATTATAAAGAAAACTTTTTCATCTTTTTTTTACATTTTCACCCTACTAAGATTGCTTTGTATTGTTTGTCTTCTTTCCATCTGTATACCTATTATTAATTTTATTTTTATGCTTTATTATTAGTGTTTTAATATTCTGAAAATATTTGACTGTTTTAATAATTGTCTTATTTTAGGTTTTTTCTAGCTTTTCAATTTTATTTCATGACATTTTGAAATTTGTATTTTAATGCGAGGACGCATGCTTGGTCATGATGGCCGATGTAGGAATGGATGTGCACATCATATCCTTCCCATATTCCCTTAATGAGTAAGGCCAAGAGAGCCCACCAGCTGACAAGGCGGTTCGAGAATAAAAAAGGCGTCAGACGAATAGGGCGATTGCGCGGGGAAAACAGAGGGGAAAAAGGGCGCAGAGACGGGGCGAGAAAGAAGGGATGAAGGCGCAGCGACGAGACGCCTGGTGGAATCCAACCACCCGATAACTTTTTACTGAATTTTAGCCCTCCCAGGTAGATAATTCCCCTAAATAAATGCATACTTAATTCAATCTGGTCGTTGTCACTCTATATATATGAAAAATAAATTATTATTTTTTCTATCAGTTATTTGGTTACCTCTAAAAGCTGAGGTATTCACCAAAGTGAGTCCGAAATTGCAAAAATATTTAAGATTCCTCCTGGGTCGCATTTTTCCTTCGATTTTTCAAAATACTCTTATTCCTGTTTTAATTATTAGTTAATCGATTTTCGGAGTTTCATCGCATAATGAAAATAGTTTCAAAAATTAGGAGAATTGTAATCTCCTATATAACTGTTATTAATCACTTATTGAAAATTTATAACTAATGAATTCGGTATCGAATCATATTTTGAGAATACAGTAATTATAAAATTATCGTTTGGTGAATTGTTATACAGAGTATGGTAGTTTTCTTTAAATATTTAAAATATTTCCGTATAAATTAATTGTTTGCTTGTACTCACTAACTGATTACATGTAATGGGAAAATTCTGAATATGGAAAAATATCAATTCTCCTGTTTGAACTTACCTTTGTATTTAAAGCTGAGTTGGTCTGATTTACGTCTTATTGCAATGGTGCTTAAATAATAAAGATTGCATTGTATAAAGTTCATGCTTTTATTTTCATTTATGAGGAGGATCGTGGTGTATTGAAAACTCAACGTAATGTATCTTTTAAGAAATGGACTCTTAACAAAACAAAACTAAGTGAAAGAAATTCATGGAAAAAATGGGATTAATTTGAAAAAAAATCATGCAAAAATGGGGAAGAATTTATTATAATTATAATAATTTTTATTTAAAAAACATGCAAAATATTTTTTTTTCAAAAAAAAAAAATGCCCCAGAAATTAATGCAAAAGGTCTTTTCAAAGCCTTTGAATATTTTATAATCCATTTTTATTTAGTTATTTGTTTTTTAGAACTAATATTTTCTGTTTTTAAACAAACGCAGCAATCCAAATTAAGGGAGAGTTGTGAAAAAATTTCCCAGGGCTAACAGATTTTTCTCAAAGCAATATATGAGGATATCCCCTTTGGGGTTAGATCATATCCTTTACCGAGGTCGGCAATTTAATCAAAACAGTATTTACATCAGCGCCATCTAGCACCCTTTTTAAAACGCCGACACAACCTTTTTTTGGTAGAGGCCCAATAACACTCGTCAAGAAAAGTCGTATTTCGCTCGTCAATACCGTTCGTCCCCGCCAGGCAGTAAGTCTTAATAGCACCATAATGAGTTCTATTTAATCTCAATTGCCTCCCTTTAAAGTAATGTGTCTAACTTTTCCCATTCTTCCGAAATATGCTTATCTAACTTTCCTATTCTTTTTTAAATATTCCCCATGTAAATATTTCCAAAACATAATAAATTATTTAGTTTTCAACCAGTTTCTTTTTTAAACTATGTTGTCTATTTTATTTCAAAAAATTTAAATAATAATAAAAACCCCCAGAAACCACGCCATAAAAATCCCGCCATCTGAAGAAATTTCCACCTTTTGGAAGATTTCGGGTTGGGTTCCCCAGAAATAATTGGGGATGTTCCGGGGTTGATTTAAAATCTTCTTTTCCCAACCTTTTTTTTAAAAAAAATTTGGGTTTTAACCCCCCCAAATTTAAAACGCTGACTGAAATGTAAAAAAGGTTTGCCTGTCATTAAAACTAACAATAGCAACAGTGTTCCTTTTGTATGGGGGTTATTTTGGTCCTGCAAGTATCAGTTCTGAAATTGTCCCTCCTTTCAAGCTTCATCCAAGCAAAAAACGTTTTTAACAACTGTATCAGGTACTGTTTTTTTTTATGTTCATCATTAAAAAAAAAGGGAAAACTCTAAAAAGAAAAATTTCAGACCATCGTCATGCTTTAATAACAAAATTGTGTTTGAATTTTTAAAAAATAACCAAATTTTTAAACATAATGTTTTTCTTTAAAATACTATTTTTCTATTTTTGCATATTTTCGCCCGATTAAATTCTTTTTAAGTATATCTTTTTAAAAAATTAAGGGAAAACATGAATATTCAAGTTATGAAATTTTTGTAACGAATTTATTTTATGTGTTTTAACGAAATGCTCTGTTTTGTTGACCTTGACCGCGCTTTAGCTCATCAAGAAAATCTGTTAAAAGTTTTTCCCCAGCTGTTGTGTAATAAATTAATCATTTTCGTATTTTGAGAAGAAATTTCACTGAATCATTTTTTCTTTCATTTAAGCAGTTCTTTTATAATTTATTGATGAAACAACCTAGATGATCCCAAATTTTTTAAATTTTTTACTTTTTTCATTCGAAATATCAATATTTTGGTTCATTTTTTACAGATAATTATTATGCTTTTTTTGAAACGTGTGCTTATTATTAGAATTTGATGTAGATAGATCCCCCCCGAATGATTTTATTTTTTTTTGGTGTAATAAAAAAAATATTATTTTTTTTTTTAAGTGACTTATTCAATTTTTTCGTTTTTTTAAAAAAAACTTGGGAAAGATTAAATTTTTTTTTTATTTTATAATAAATTTAATTCAGTTTTTTTAAAAAAGATTTACTTGTTTTTAAATTTTTTTTACTTTAAATTTTTGCATTTATTATAACAAAAAAGGGGACAACTGATATATTAAATGTTTTTTTAGAAGTTTTTTTTTTTTGGTTGAAATTAAAATTGAAGTATTTCAATTTAAGTATTACCCTTTCAGCTCAACGTTGTTTTTTAAAAATTATTTCTAAAATATTTTAAGTGTATAAGTTTTTAATATTTCATTGCATATTTAATGTATTTTGGGCATTATAATTTTATCAAAATTTTGTTAATTGAAAACATGATTTGTTATACTAAGTGATACCATTGTTATTGTTGGGAAAGCGTGACAGAGTTATAATTCTTTTTGTTACTAAAAAAATTAAATTTAAATTTTAAAAAGGCCTATTCCAAAAGGGCGACGCGAAGATTTATTGTCTTAGCCACAGAACTAAATTTAAAAAATTTGATAAAACTATGACCATCGCTACCCCAAAAACCAATTACTAGTAGTAAAGAATATGACGAAGATCTAACCAAAACCTACACACAACGATAGTAGAGGATCGTAAAGCCAAGGAAAAACAATTACGCTAGAAGAAATGGCGGGAAGAACTACAAGAACAACGTGTATTTCTAAGGAATGACCCCAAAAAAGAACATCAAAAACCATACAATCTGAACCGAAAGACGTACAACAAAAGAAGAAAGATAGCTCCAATGTACAAAGAAGGCGATCTAGTAGCTATCCAAAGGACTCAATTTGGAACTGGACTAAAACTAAGACCAAATTTCTTAGGTCCTTATAAAATAACTAAAGTGAATTCTAGAGATAGATATGAAGTGGAAAAGGTTGGTCATCACGAAGTACCGATTTCCACCGTCACCTCAGCTGATTTAATAATATATTTTTATACAAATTAAATTTTGAATAGTAATTATTATATTTAATTTTTCTCATATTGTGACATCTCACGCATTCTTCCTCTAACATAACATCTGTGTTCTTTGACGGCTACGATTAAAGGCAAATCTTTTCCAACCCAAATCCAAGAAGTGAAACGAAGCATAGATGCAAATAAGATAACCTTTAAAAGGGTAGAAGTTTTAGTGAGCAGGATGGCAATTTGGAGAAAGTTCAGTGTAGGAAGATGGGAAGTGTTGATCGACGGCTTACCTAGAATCACGACACCACCTCGCCTTTTAAAAACCAAGGTACATACCATTGTACAACATTGGGAGAAATATTTGAAGTAGATTGGACGCTGAGTATTCAACCAAGGTAGGAAGTTTATATTAGTCCTAGTAGTCCGCAAAAAAGACGGCAGTCCGCGAGTCTGCATTGACTTCCGAAAAATTAAATCATATGTTAGTTGGATCACTATCATCTGCCCCTCATTGGGGATATTTTGATAAACTTCAGGCTACTAGAGTTTTAACCGCGATCACTCGCGCGGGGGGTTCTGTACACCCAGCAACAAGAAAGCCCCCTACAATTCCTAAAAAGAATGCGCAGAGCCACGATTTTTTTTGTAGCTGCCCATTTTAGGTCATTGAAACTTCAGGTCTGATGTAATCAATCTCGCTAGGACGATTGGAAAAGTAACGACCTTCAGAAGTTTATTTTAGGTGCTGAGAACACCCCGCGAGTGATTGAGTTATATTTTCGTACCCCGAAGCATCTACGGAAGAATACGTTTTACTCTTTTCGTTTAAATTTTTTATCAAATATATATTAATATGCGTGAATATTTTATTTAAAAATTTCAATAAATGTGGTATAAAATAATATAATTCTATAAAAAAAATTGTAAAACATAATTTTTTTAAAAAAAATTTTCAAAACATTTTCCAGAAATTATGACAAAAACTCCATGGGAAAGGGAGAAATAGCGACTTTGTAGTCTATTAGATACTGTATCAGCAGATTGTCAAGATGAACTAAATGAATTCGATGACTGCGTAATTTCGTAACCAAAGTTGGAGGGATGAAACTTGAAATTGTAAATTTTTATAATACAGGTGGTGGTGATACCACTGATGAAATGTGCAGTATATATGATGTATCGCGAATATGTAACCTTTGACCATTGCGAATATTTTATCATCTACTTAATACTGCAGGAATTAATGCTTCCTTTGCCTATCATTCGGTTCTTCCTGAAAATAAATGATACATTCAATATTATTAGAGGAGATTAGAATGGATCTTGTTTAGCCACAGTGGGATATGAGATCGGATCTCCCAAACCTTAACAAAACACTCAAAAGAAGCTTTACTGACACAGAATATATTAAAAAGGGAATTAATCTATCAAGAAAGGGGCTTTACACTGTTTGTATATGGGTAAAAGATGTAAAAATTATTTTTTTGTCTTCAATGTAAGAAAACTATGTGCTTGAAGCATATGAATACAGTCTGCTCTGAATGTTTGAAAAATGATTAAAATATTATTTTTCTACTTTTTACTATCCTTATCATTAATTGTTAAGTATATTTATTACTGGTATATACGTTTTATTTGTGGTTTATGAAAGAATATAAAATTGTGTACTTCAAAATGAAAATTTTGGAGGTTTAGTTTAAATTAATGCTAGTCTCATTTGAATGCAATAAATTTAACAATTTTGTTTATATAATACAAAAACATCTTATACTTCATAAATATATATTATAATTGGCTTAAAAAATTTTCATATTTTAATACACGTGTTAAGAGTTTGGGGTGTTCTCTACACCTCGCGAGTAACGACGGTAGAAAAACAGGCGCGAGTGACCGCGGGTTAAGTACCATTGATTTACGTAATGGCTTTTTCCATGTGCCTGTTAACAAACAGAGTCGCCCATATACCTCCTTTGTAACACAAAATGGTCAATTTCAGTTCCTTAAAATGCCTTTCGGACTCTCTACATGCCCTTCAACGTTTCAACGTTTTATCAATACAGTTTTTTGTGACTTAATTGTTCAAGGAATTGTCCTCCCTTACATGGATGATACAGTTATCCTTGCTAAAAATGAATCTGAAGCTATTGATAGACTCAAAAAAGTTCTTAACGTGTCCAGTGATTACGGACTAGAAATAAATTTTGGTAAATGTTAATTTCTGCATAGGAAAATTGAATTTTTAGGCCATATTATTAAAAACAATAAACTTTTCCCTTCCCCTTCTAAAACTAAATCAGTTGTCCATTACTACGAACCAAAAACAACTAAAGGAGTTCAACGCTTTTTAGGCCTCACTGGATATTTTCGTAAATTTATCCCTGCTTATTCTGTAGATGCTAAGCCATTTAGTGATCTTTTACGTAAAGATAATCCTTTCAATTTTGATGCAAAACAAAAAGCTACCTTTGACGAGTTAAAACGTTTGCTCTGTCAGAAACCTGTCTTAGGTATATATCGGCAAAATTGTGAAACTGAAATACATACTGATGCGTCAATCGACGGAC